>JAGFMF010012245.1:847054-909183 GCA_019455555.1 Galemys pyrenaicus
CAGAAATGAAAAACTAGACGCATTCATGGGAACATGGATGGATCTGGAGGGGATTATGCTCAGCGAAGTAAGTCAGAAGGCAAAAGAAAAATACCAGATAGTTCCTCCCCTAGCAGGAATATAAGGGAACCAAATAAGGATTAAGGAAAGGAATAAGAACAATAATGATAATAATAATGATAACAATAAAGACACAAAAACCGAAAATGAAAAGATAAGGACAAACTGGGGACACTTGGTGGGGAGGGAAGAGGGGCAAGGTTGAGGGCATACGGGAGCATGGGGGACTGAGGTGATGGTGCACTGGTGATATGGTGATGAGGAATACATGGGGATTATAATTGATGTCAAATATATATAAATAAAAAAAGTTAATAAAAAAAAAAAAGAACTAGTAATAGACTTTCTAGCCAATTGTCCAAGGTTGTGGTCACTTTGAAGATCAGGTACCTATGGAAGTCACAACCATTGATTTTTGTATGCTATATACATATATTTAAACTCTGTAGTAAAGTAAGATTAATAGTCACTAAGATATACTATAATAGATATTAGTCATTTACATAAACATCTTAGGTAATGTTTGCCTTATATATACTTAACTATATATGTAGTTTGTCAGTTCAATAAAGTTTTATTAATTAGCTGTTGTTTTATAAAATTAGTAATTATAAAATTTGACAAGTCATAAAAACTGTAATGCCTAATCTGAATGCAGCCACTTGATAAACTAGAATCCTGATAATCTTCCATATTCAGGGATTGTTCATTAATATTACTTAGAGAGGTTCCTCAGTGACTTCTGAGCAGAACGTAAGCCAGATTTTCACATCTGTAGAGTACTGTCCCTGCAAAAAGTCATTTTTGCTGCAAACAATGTGATGAGTAGGGTAACTGCTATCAGAGAAGCCTTTTGGAAGGAATATATTTGCCTCTCCACCTATCAAAAATATTTTCTGAATGCCCAAATTGTGCAGGTGTTTGTAGGAATATAACCTGCCTTTCAAATAATTACAACTTATAAGATCAATAATCATTATAAAGTAAATGCTTAAATTCAGTTTTTGAGAAAATCAGATATGTTTTGAGTATTCAGACAAGCAAGGACAATGAGGTGGGAAGTGTTGTTTAATAAAGGAACCCTTCCATAAAAGAGCTTCAAAGACTTTTATAGCACTAATTTAGTAAACTACTCTACCTCAGAAAAATTCACTTTAGCTTCTATTGTAACATTAATAGATTTTAATACAAATACCTTTAATTTTGTTTCCTTGTTTTTGCTTACTTTTACACTCATAAATCTATTTAATTCATTTTCATGTCACCATCAACTATTGTAGTATTTGTTTCTAATAAACATTTGGATGGCAGTTTATTTAATCTATCCCAGTGGTTAGCATTGGAATAGTGGCTAGTTAGACCTGGTTTTGGCACCTGCAAATTTTGCACCTGCAAAGAATGAGTTTGATCAATAAAGTGGTGGATAGAGTAACTGCCACCAAAGGCCTTTTGGAAGGAATGTATTTACCACCCTCCCCGCCATCCCACCTTTTTACCCATTCAAGAAGTAACACTAAAGTATCTGCTGTGAAAGCAGATAGGGAAATTAAGTTGGCCTCACACAGATTAGTGATTACTCTGATAGATTTTTCATCTAGTCCCTAATTTTGCACGCTGCTCTGCAAAGATATAGTTTTTGTTCAATAGATACAAAATTGCTAGCTATTTTGTTAAGCTCAGCCAAGTGCTTGTTTTATTAGATAGCTCATTCAAGTAAATGTAAATGATTAGAAAAAAAGTAGACAGGAAATATACCACTGGCACTTAGGTATATAGAAAACATGCTCAATATTCATAACAAAGGAAATGTAAATAAAAACCACATTGAGATATCATTTTCATTTATCAATTGGCAAATATCAGGAAACATAGTAACAGAATTTTAAAGAACACGAAAGTGTAAAAACTTGTGTAAACTTGAATATTAAATTCTGTCTGGAAAGCTTTTTGAAACATAGTTACTATTAAAATTGCATAAGTATATTACTCTGAGGAATTTCATGTCTAGGAATGTAAGGATTATTGGTCTCATATGTGGAAAATGATGAGTAAGCTAACTTGTTCATTACATCATTGTTTATAAGAGTAAATATTAGGGAAAAAGTTAAATGTGTAAACAGTAGGTGTCTGATTCAGCAAACAAAGGCACTAGGAACAGTGGAATACTATGCAGCTTTCAACAGCATGGGGGTAATTTCTTTTTATATTGGTGGAATAATCACTAGGATATTCCAAGGGAATATAAGATACAGAAAATTTCTATACTTCTGCTGTATTTTGCATAAAAAATGGGGAAAAGGAAAGTGTGTGTGTGTCACTGTATATAAAGAAACCATCTGTGGAAGACAGAAAACTATATTACACTGATTTGCCCTTGAGAAGGGGAACTAGGTGACTAAGAAGGATCAATGGGAAGGGAATGGTTCACTGTGGGCACTTTCATTTCACTTTTGAATTTTAGAAATGTGTAAAAATGTGGCCTACATAAAAAATAAATAAAAATACACTGAAGCATAAACTGTCATTCACTGTGCTGAGGTCACCTGCTGTGACTGTTACACAGGTGGGGTCACCTAGAGCGACATCTGCTATTGTTTTCCAAAGTTCTTTTAGGTCAGTATTTTTTTAATTACTAATCTTAAAGTAGATCATGAAAATAACCTAATGATTCCAGTTAGCACTTAAAAATACAAAATGAAGGAAGTAATAGAATGACATAGAATAAAAAATTTCAAAGTATATAAATAGCAGTAAAGGTAAATTCTGTTGTGTGAACTTTCAGTTTTTAATAGTTTTAATAGTCAGCATAGTCTAACAATGGCCTCTCCATACCTTTCTCCAAACCTTACCCTCGCCATCTGGTAGCGCAAATTCTACATTCAAATTTTAGGGTTTGTCTGGTCTGTTTCTGTCTTTTTCTTTGCTTCACTTTTCTATATTCCACATAAGTGAAATCATGTGGTATTTGTCTTTTTTCCTTCTGACTTTTTTTGGTTAGGATAATCCCCTCCAGTTCTACCCATGTTATTATAAATGGCAAATTTTTCATCTTATTTTGATAATTGAGTGTATTGCAATATATATACACACACACATATACATGCACACATACACGCACACACATATATTACATCTTTTTTTAAAATTTATTTATGCATGCAAGGGTTGGGGTACAGGCGAGAGCTGTGGGGGGTGAGAGGATCCACCAGAGACAGAGTGGAAAACTTAACAGGCAGATTGACTGAAGTATACTGCTGAGGGGAGCAGTGGGTGAGGTAGGAGAGGTCTACTGAGCCATGTGGATCACCACACAGGCTGGGAATTGAACTCACACTGTAGTGACTGCCCATGCTTTACAGTGTGGTACTTAATTAACCCTTTACCCTACCAGGGAGACCCTGATATCATATCTTAATTCACTCATATGTCCTTGGGAACTTAGGTTGTTTTTACACCTTGGCTATTATAAATAGTACTGTAACATAGAAGAATGCATATCCCTTTGAATTAATATTTTTGCATTCTTCAGGTAGAAACCTAGGAGTGGGATTATTAGATCTTATGGTAGATCTACTTTCATTATTTTAAGAAACTTTTATACTGTTTTCCATAGGGACTGGACCAGGCTTCATTTCCACCAACAGTGTGTGAATGTTCCTTTTTCCCCATATCCTCAACAAATATCATTTCTTTACTTTCTGATATCAGACATATATATAGGTGTGAGGTGGCATTTTGTTGTGATTTTACTTAGTATTTCCATGATGATAAGTGATGATGAGCAGTTTTTCATTTGTCTGTTGGCCATCTGTGTGTCTTCTTGGGAGATGTGTTTTTTAATTACCCTAGCAAATATTCTAAGAATGTATCTCACTTGTCTCCTCTGGCTCATGAGCCAGACACTGAATCATTGTAGCACTGAGATTAGAATCCACTGATTGGTCACTGTCATATCACATGTTCACCCCTGGAGCTCAGTCTCCCTAGTTGTGGGAGAACTAGGAATGTGGAATGTGAAGAAAAGAGTTGGTTCCTCAAATGTATATTACAGGTGCTGCCACTTGCATGAAGTGAATGACAAAACAGACAAAAGTGAAAAATATTTCTGTCAACTTGTGACCTATATAGCAAAGATGCCAACTACTTGGATTTTTTGTGTTAGTACCTTACATATGTGTAAATGAATCTTTTAAAATAAAACTGTCAGACAAATAAGAGTAACATTTCAATTCATATGGAATTGAATTTTTACTTTATTAATTGTTCTATGTATTTTAGATTTTTCCATGATGGGTTTTCATGCAGGATACTATTTAGAACTCCAACTATCCAAAATATTATGGGAAGCTGAATAATTTATCAGCCTATAAAATTATACCCATTATAATAGTATTGAATTAATTGTTCTTTGAACATTTATTTTGATAAAATATTTTAATTACAATAGAAACAAAAATTCATGAGAGAAGACCAAAATGCAAATTGAGTAGCACATCTTTCATTGCTACTTTTGCTCATTCTTTCTAAAAAAACATACACAAACATTTTTAAGGAGAAACATCTAGCACATCTGGTATGATTTTCTAGTCAACTTGTTTAAGCCAAAAACATTGATATCATTTGTTTTTCCTTTATACATTTAGAAAGATGAATTTCTGACAGCTATTTCCTAATTTATGTCAATTTAACATCTGCCAATTCTTAACTGATAGAAACAGCCATGTTGGCAGCCCCTGTAATGGTGCCAAGGTATTTCCCATTAGAACTGTCTTCATTTTCCAATTGTCAGAAATATTTTTACTCTAGGGGTAGCTTATTTCTCTAACAAGAATGAGACATGTGAATTGAAAGCACAGAGCAGGCAGAGGAAACAAAATGATATGTTTACATATGTGGAGGTATAGCAGAGGAAAGTTTCCAACAGAATTATTAGATAAAATCCTTCTCATGAGTCACAGCTAAAACAGTTTCTCATAGCAAAGAATACTTCACTTTACCACATCTTAATAGCTTCTTGTTTTCCATATAAATAATATTTGCAGAAAGAATTAAGATGGGGCCCTCCCTGGTGGTGCAGTGGGTTAAGCAACACACTGTGAAGCAGACCCAGCCAGTGCAGCACAAGTTCGATCCCTGCTGCCGCTGGCCAGGGAGGTGACCCACATGGCGCAATAGACCTCTCCTGCCTTGCCTGCTTCTCCCCTCAGCCGTGTACTTCAGTCTGTCTGCCTATTCTGTTCCCCACTATGTCTCTGGTGGATCCTCTCACCCCCCACATCTCTGGCTTGTACCCTAGTTCTTGTATGCATAAATAAATAAATAAATAAATCTTAAAAAAAAAAAGACTTAAGATGTATTCACCCTATCTAAGGGTGCTCAACCATATCCAAAATATGTAAGAAAATAGTTTTCTTACATTTGTTTTTTAATCCTTTAATGTGCATCAGTGAGCTTCAATTTTTGTTTGGGAATTAATAACAGAATATTTTTGGCACTTATTTTGAAATACAGAGTCTATGTTTAACCTGGGAGAGATCAATATTTTTACTTGTCCTAAGATAATATGATGTTGAATTTAGCAGTTCAATAATTTTCATACCTAGCAATTTGAGGTCTCCAAATGATGTGTCACTTATTTCCCTTGATCTGTTTTCTGCACCCCAGTAATGCTACTGAATTTTGTTTCATTGGACTTTAACAGAGTGATATACTTGTGACTTGTCAAGCTCAATTCTATCTGCTTATCATTATCAACAGAGACTGACACATAGTCAGTGTGGAAACAAATGATCTAAATTCTAAGATCCAGCATTTTCTCTTAGAAACCTCAAACTTGGGTACTTTGTTAAAAATGTATATAATTCTTATATAAATTATAAAACAGTCAAATTAACTTTGATGAGGAAGAAATGAGTTTTTAGCACTCAGACCTCTATAGAAAAACTTTAATGGTAGTTCTTTCTAAATAAATTTCGGAACTACATGTACTCTCTACCAAATTAAATTTATAATAATGGCTACTCAATAACTTTTCAGTGGAGATAGTGGTTCTGAATATTAAGTGTAGGGGTCATGGAAAGAGAAGAAGCTTTGGAGACGGAGATAAAGCATTGAAATTTTGATTTACTCCTTATATATGTATTCATTTAAAACAAGTTTATTAAAGTGTAACTTATACTCTACTTACTTTAATGAAGTGTAAGTTACACATTAATAGATCTATATTCATTGTATACTTCAGTGATTTTTATAAGTGTTCAACCATCACCATAATCCAATTTTTTTCTGTTTTATTATTTAAGTAACATTGACTTACATCATTGTTTGTGCTTTAGAATACATGACCTCCTTTTTAGGTGCTTTTACTGCACTACACCAACCACAAAGTCCTCAGCTCATCCACATAGTCCTTTGTATTCTCTCCTCTACCTTCCCTTCATTTGTTTAACCTCTATTTCCTTATCTTCAAAATATCTTCAGTACTACCATGCATGTTTATTGTAATAAATGTAATATAATAATAATAATAATAAAACTTAACAAAGTGGTCACTTGCTTAGTGGTGGTTGTTATGACCTTTATTATAACCATTACTGATTTCAACTGTTTTGATATTCTGTAATTCAGAGAACAGTCTCAGTTACATATAAGTCGAACCTTTTAAAGCTTTATAAATTAAAGCTAAACTCTACTGAATGTTGTTTTAGTCACTGTAGTAGAATAGTAAAAGATGTTCATTTTTTGTCCTATCTTCAGCAGTAGGACTTAGCACATGCTAGATTTATGGCATGGCTCTTAGGAGGTTCTTGTAATAAAAGTGATAACTAGGGTCTGTAAGAAAGACCCAGGTAATATTAGTGGTAGTAATAGAGACATGCTTAGTATTTCTAGCCAGTTTTCCAATGTTAGAACTGTATCCCCCAACCTACAGCATATTATCATAGACTCAAATATGGATTTGTATCAAATTTTGTATTTCATAGAAACTCAGAAGAAATTCTTTAGATTCTTGAGTTTATTTTGTTGTTCTTGTTCAAAATTTTTCTCTTGAGGTAATATTGGTTTACATCACTGTATTTTGGGAGTATAGAATTCCCCCTCATCAGGTATAGACATGGGGGTGTATCCACCACTCTGTCACCACAGTCTACCACCATAGTCTATTGTGCTCCCTCCTCACTTTGTTTTTACCCCTCCCTCTACAGATGCTTCAAGGGTTAGTTTTTTACTTTATATTTATTTGACCCTTTGGTTTCTCTTTATTCCATATATCAGTTATACTACTCAGCATTTATCTGTCTCCTTACTTTATTATCATAATCTATTCCAGAGTCATCCATATTGCTACAAATGGTATGAGACCTTTTTGATCACTGAGTAATATTCCATTTGTGTGTGTGTGTGCGCGTGTGCGCATACGTACGTACATATATATGCCTGCATCTTCTTGACCCGCTAATTCATCTTTGGTACTTAGGTTGCTTCATAATTTGGCTATCGTAAATAGTGCTTTAATGAACATGGGAGTGCAAGTTTCCCTTTGAACTTTTGTTTGTATTCTTTGAGTAAAATGCAAAATCAGAAACAAAATAAAAATTGCCATCATTAACCAAAAATGAGGAGACAAGGACAGACTGGGGACACCTGGTGGGGAGGGGAGGGGAGGGTTGAGGGAAGATGGGAGCACGAGGGACTGAGGTGATGGTGCACTGGTGAGATGGTGATGGGGAATACATGGGGATTACAATTGATGGCAAGTATATGCAAATTTTAAAATATTTTAATAAAAAAAATAATAAATTTTAAAAAATGCCATCGTTAACTTTCCAATGGGTTTTCTCACCTGCGTCTGTTCCAAGCAGTCCAGGACCATGAAGCAAGTGCAGTTTATTCACATGTCTCTCTGCTCCATGTGCCTCATCCAGGCTTCCTCTTTGCTCTCCATACTCCTTCCTTCTCCAGTCTCCTCTCAATACTCTTTTGGGTGGGGTAGGAAACCTGGATCCTCTCCTTTCTGGGGATCACCCTGTTACACTTCCCTTTGAAATTCTAAAAAGAATGAGAAAACTAATTTGACTTGAGCTATTAAATTCATTTATAGTCAAAGTATTATAGTGGGATTTGATTTTTATGTACTATAGGTACATTTGCCTACTGACTAATCAAAATAAATGGAAATCTCAAATTTATTTTATAAGATGTGGAGTATGATTCTTCTCATTTAAATGATTATGGATGTAGCTAAGATTTAAATCTTTGTTATTCTAGCAAGTGAACTGAAAATAGCTACAGTTTTTGTGTCTCTTATTTATCACTATGGTCTTCAGTTAGGGCATTTAATCTTCAGAGTGAGAGTGATCTGAGTTACCACAGCTCTCTACATGGTGTGGTTTCTAGGAAAGCATTATGGACAGAAACAAGGACTGTCTGTATTGTTCCAGGAAGTGGAAGCAATAGAACCAGTGTTTGAATAACACTGAAATGAACACAGCAATCACCAATTACATCAAGTTAGAAGAGAAATAAATAGGATTCTAAAGAACTAGGAAGAGAACTAAATGGAGTTTAATATATTGTTCCCTGACAACTTTATTTATGACTCTGTAGGGGGGCTAAAGCTAATTGCTTTCCTCAATCCTGTGACAAAAAAAAAAAAAAATTGGAAGAGGAAGAACAATTTGGCTCTCAGTGACTTCTCAATAAATAATCTTAAACTGCATCAAGATCAACTTAATACTTTTGAACTTAGTAAAATGTTATTTAGACAAATGATTTTTGAATTTTTTATTATTGCAGTAACTTTGGTTTTATAAGATTTGGAGGAATAAAATTTCCTCTTTCAAGTGTTGTAATCAGACCACACTTAACACCAAAATACCCAGTCTTCTAGCATAATTTATGGTGCTACCTCCAAGTTTGTTCAGTCTTTTCCTACTCACCCTCTGGTAGCCTTAATCCACATTCTGATTTCTGAAGTTTTCTATTGGTTAGGATTGACAATTAGGTTTGTTTATATTCCACGTATAAGTGAAACTATCCAGTATCAGTCTTCCTTCTGCTGACTTATTTAGCTGAACATAATTCCCTTTAGTTTCATCCATGTTGTAACAAATGGCAAGATTTTATCTTTTTTAATAGCAGAGGAATATTCCATTGTATATTTATGCCACATTTTCTTGATCCACTCATCTGTCCTTGAATACTTTGGGTGTATCCATAGCTTGGCTATTGTGAATAGTGCTGTAATAAACATAGGAGTGCATATATCTTTTCAAATTAGTTCTTCTGTATTTTTCAGGGAAATATCTAGGAGTCAAAATGCTGAGTCTTATGGTAGATCCAATTTTAATACTTTCAGAAGTCTCCCTACTGTTTTTTATAGAGGCCGGGCAGTCTACATTTCCACAAACAGTATAAAGGTTCCTTTCTCTCCACACCCTGACTAGTTCTTGATGTTCCAGAACTATTTGGTTTGGGCCATTCCATGTGTGAGGTGGTATGTCATTGTGGTTTTGCTTTGCATTTCTCTGATGATAATTGATTTTGAACATTTTTTTAATAACTTTTTAAAAAGATTTATTTATTTTATGCATACAAAAGTTGGGGGACAGGCCATAGTCACAGGAAGTGAGGGGATTCACCAGATAAAGAATGGGCAGCCGGACAGGAAGATTGACTGAAATACATGGCTGAGGGGAGCAGCAGATGAGGCAGGAAAGGTCTGCTGCACCATGGGGTCCCCTCCCTGACTGGGGATTAAATCTGCTGCTGTGCTGCAGATGCCTCACAGTGTGGTGCTCATCCAGCTGTGCCACCAGGAAGGCCCTGATTTCGAACATTTTTTTCATGTATCTGTTTGCTATCTGTATATCTTCCTCGGAGAAATGCCTACTTAGTTTTTTTGCTTGGATTTTGATTGAGTTATTGTTTTTCTTTTCTTGGAATTACATGGGTTCTTTGTAGATCTTGGATATCAGACCCTAGTTCGCTGAGTGGTGTGCATGTATTTTTTCCCCATTCATTAGTGTGTATGTGTGTATTGTTTGCTTTAGCGATGGTTTGTTTCACTGTCTGGAAGTATTTTTTAGTTTGGTGCAGTACCAATTGTTCATATTCTCCCTTGTTTTTCTTACTAATGGAGATTAATTCACAAAAACATCATTGAAGCCTATGTCATGGAGTTCTTTGCCTATGTTTTTTTCTATGTACCTCATAGTTTCATAAATTACATCCAAATCTTTTGTTCCTTTTGAGTTAATTTTTGTATGTGGTGTGAGATAGTAGTCCAACTGTACTCTTCTGCATGTGACTGTTTAGTTCTTCCAACACCATTTATAGAAGAGGTTCTCCTTTCTTTAGTGTATAATCTTGATTCCTTTGTTATAGATTAACTCTCCATAGAGGAGATTCCACTTCTTTGAGACTCTTTTTTTTTTCTTGCTCTTTTAAAAAAATTTTGTTTATTGAGTTAACATTGGTTTACAACACTGAATATGTTTTAGGGGTATAGGTTTGAACCTCTATAAATAGGTTATCACACCACATCTACCACCAAAACCCTTGACCACAGTCTATTAAGGTATTTGTTTTGACGTGGGGTGAATACTGCAAAAGGAAACTGTACCTTTAAGAAGCTTGATATAAATAATCATTTTGCAGAATAGCAAGCTTAAGTTCTAGATTCAGTGGGTCAGGAAAAAACCCATGTAGTCAGAAATTACCCTGTATACTTTTGTATTGATCATAAAGTATGATATGCATAGCCATATTATCTTAGAGCTCTATCCCCACTGTGATTATAATATTGTGAAAATCTTTTTTAAAGCAGCTTTGAACTCAGTATCTGGTAGGAAGAAAAGATCTTCCACATGTTTGTGGTTGGTTTCTGGTGATTTATACTCTGTAGGATGAAATATTTCCCCAAGGACTCTAGGTGTTGCACATTGTATTTTTTTCTGTCTCTCTATTATTAGCTCTCTGGATTGTTATGTGTGCATGTGTCTTAAGGACCTAGAACTTCCACTTTTCCTATAGAAGTTGCTGTATGTCAGAGAGATATAATCTGTAGCAGCCTCTTCTTGGGGTGGGGAAAGGGACTGGAAGGGCTAAGTGACTAGTGAAAAATAGTGTGCATTGGTAAGCATTTGTAGCTCTCTGTAGATCTGTATCTCTACAGTCTGTGGGTCAGGCTCTCAGTGCAGGTTCACTGTGCTTTCAAGAACCATATCACCATAATGACTTGAGTTCCAAAGAAAGTGGGGGAAGTGCAGCACCCTTCTGCATGTTATTGTCTTCATTGAGGGTCTTATTAACTGGCACACTAATAATTTTGCATATATTTCCCCACAATTAGATCCATACCAAACAGCTCTCCCTTCCCCAGGACCACCCTATCACAGAAGCATGGATTTGAACCACTTTCTGTCCCACTCACTGCTTCCATGTTTCTCTTGACCCCACATTTTGTTGTATACAGTTCAATTTCTTCAACATTTCTTCTGTTACACACAGTCACCATTGGTTTCTAATATGTAGGAGGTGGTTTAATTTTGCCCCAAGTTACAGGATCTTCTCATTCCAGTGTCCTTCTGGACTATTTTATATTATCCTGCCAGGGGTGAAGCAGGGTTTATCTCTGATGGTATCTTCCTGTCCCTCATTTTAAAAATCAACTTGAGAAGTAGTTGTATGTCTGAATTGAGTAGACAGATCAACTTACAACCAATTATTCCAGTATGATATTACTGGGGCTCACTTGTCAATTTGCTTTAAGATACTATTTCCACTTAGGTAGATTGTAAATCTGAAGATTTAAAATACAGACATTATAACAAAACTATATTTTCTAAATTTTGCACAATATTTACAAAAGATTATAAATAGTTTCATGGGAAACTCTTGGAGTATATCTAGCTGCCAAATTTGAACCAGAGCTATTCTTAACTCAGGGTCAGGATCAATGTAGATGCTGGGAAAGAATTTGTCTCATGTTCTTCTAAACCTCAGCCACAGAGGAATAGATGACATCTATATACTTCTCCATCAAGTGTATATTACCTAAAGATAGTTTTTTACAATGTGAGGAAAATGTTATCTCTTTTGCACAAGTACTTCTTCCTATCAATTTCTATATTACCCTCTATTTCTTGCAAATTTCTTGTATGAAGAAAAAAATTGGCACTTATACTTTAAATCTTTTTTTTCCCCCCTGAATCAGATAGAAGGGAGTATGAATCTCATGATGGTAAGAAATGATGACAAAGAGAATAGTGGATATTGGTGAAGATATATATAGGAAGGGACAAAAATGTAAGTCTTGTATCTTATGAAATAAAAGTGAATCACTAAAGTTTCCTTCCAGGTCTGTAGGTAACTGGGGTATAATTTGTGGAAAACTGAAATAAAAATTGCCTCTCCCAAGTTAATTTTGTTTGGTGAAGAATGATAGCAGTGTGAGAAAAGTCACGGTTGACATTCGGTCCAAATTTCTGCAGAGCTATGGTTAAGAGTGTTTTTACCTGCTTACTCAGCATATAATTTAATATGATTATTTGTACAACAACAACAACAAAATAACAGGTAGTGGGTGTGAAAGAAGGAGGCATGAGACAGAGGAGTCTGGTCAAAAACATATCTTTGTTGCTCAAAGAACACAATAATCAATAATTTCCTTTTTTTTTTTTTGATGGCTTAGGTTAACAGTATGATGAATGACTTATAAGCATGCAGATAACAGAAAATTCCCATTAATTAATATAACATTTAGGTTGTTTCAAAATATTTACTTTTACAAAGTTATTGATTTTATAATATAAATATATAAATGAAATTGCTGGGTTGTAAAATATGAACATCTTGACCCTTATAGTATATTGATCAATTGCCTTAGAGGATAAGGACCAATTTACATTCTACAAATAGTGTACTGCAGTTCCTGTTTCTACATATTATCACAAAAGTTAGAGTTAATAGAATTTGTAACTTTTTCCAGCAGGTCAATTGGCCTCTTGTAATTTTAATTTTCATACATTTAATAATAGTGCACTTAAACACTTTTCCCTTTGTTATTGTCCTTTTGTGTTTACTCTATAGTAAATTGTCCATTTTTGTATTGGATTATTTATTTATAACTTTTTTATCTGCAATAATTATAGATATATTTGTATAACTATGGCAAATGCCGAGGTCCAGAGTTAATCTTTTCTCCTTATTTGTCTTATCTTTCGAGGTACAAAAATTAATATGGAAAATTTGTCACTTTTTGTTTTGTGCTTTTGATCTCTTACTTAAAATGTTAATCTCTATCCTGAAATGACAAAAGAAAACTTCCACATTTTCCTTTTATGGTTTTAAAGCTATGGTTGAAAATATATTCGTTGTCCTAGAACATATTGTTGGCTCATGTGATATAAAGATTCATTTTTATTTGTATTTAATATTTTCTCACATGAATAATCAATTCTGTTTTTTCTCTGAATTTTTGGAATGCCTTTTTTTTTTATTCTTAGATTTCTATTCCATTCCATTGGTCAAGTAAGACCATTTTCCCTTATATTGTTTTTCAGTTTAAATAGATGATTTTAAACCAAGTGTTATAGATGGATTTTTTATTGTTTTGTTAAACCTTACACATGCAATATTAGTGTTTTAAATGGAGTTATAGCTAGTATGTATATTGATCTGGAAAAAAATGAAATCTTTGTAGTATTCAATTTTTCTATCCATGAAAATTGTGTATCTCTTCATTTTTTAAAGATACTTTATTGTTTAATAATGGTTGACAGTTTCTGTGTAAAGGCTTCGAACATCTTCTGTTACAGTTATTCCTAGATACTTTATACTTTTTGTTACCTGTTATGGATGAAATCATCTCAATATTATGTTTTCTTTTTTAAAGATTTGTTTATTTATGCACACAAGAGCTGGGGTATAGGCCAGAGTCCCGGGAGGTGAGAGGATTCACCAGACAGAGTGGGGAGAACAGGCAGATGGACTGAAATACACTGCTGAGGGAGCAGCGGCCAGGCAGGAGAGGTCTGCTGCGCCATGTGGGTCCCTTCCTGGCCAGCAGCAGGGATCAAACTCGTGCTGCAGTGACTGCGTTTTGCTTCATAATGCGTTGCTTAACCCACTGCGCCACCAGGGAGGCCTCTCAATATTATGTTTTCTAATTGGTTATTGGTGTTTACATATATAGTAATACTATTGTTTTTGTATGTTCATCGCGAGAAGAAAACTTTTAAGATCCATTTGCAAAGTTTACTAGCACAAATTTTCATTATAGAAATAACTTTGGCATTCATTCCTATTCTGATGATGTCATTAAATTGGAGTTAGAGATTAGTTAATAGTTATCTGCATAGGCAAGCTGACTAAAACACTACCAATTTTTTGCTTCAAGGTCATTGTATTATTATTAGACCCAGTTTGACAAGACTACCCCATCTAGTGGCATTTTGAAGTTCTATGATAATTGGAAAATGTGCTTCCAAGTTTATTAAATAGATATTTTGTATTTTTAAAATAATTATAAAAATAAATATTAGTCTAAGAAAATGTCAAGAAACAACATGTTAATTTGACTCATCAAATTAAGTACTGATGATTTCAAGACTAGGATGAGGTATGCTTACAAAATTTATGTACCACTTCCCATGCTGGAGCCAAATTGTGTATGTGGAGATTTAATTTTTAAGATAATTATTTAGGGAATTTTCATAGGTCATGTTCACATAGTGTTCTAAAAATAAAGTTAACAACAGCTAGCCAGACTCAATCCATATGGACTTTAAAATAATATGGACCTCAGAGTCTACACTATGAGGATAATTTATAGTTAGGGACACTATAAAATAAGGCTTATTTTTATATTTTCTAATTAGAATGTGGGACATTCTACATGAAATAAGAAAGTTATGCATAATTGTACTCAATTTCAAAGATTATTGGGAAGTTTACTAATCACTTGGAAAAAGTATTGTTTAATTCTGAAACTCAAAGTCTATTTAAAATGAAAATGTATACAAGGTTTTAAAAGTGTAAGATTTTTTTTAAAAAAAGAGAATATTTAATATTGAAGTGGGAAAGCTCTTTCAAAGATAAATAGCACCTCTATTTGTAATAGTTGATTTGAAATTTCTGTAGAATAACACAAAATTATATCAAAACAGATGTTATATTTTTGGTAAAATTTTTAAAAATAGTAATGTCATATTAATATAGCTTAAGAATGAAGATAGAAAGTGTAGAATTTCTTCTATTTTTACTCAAGAATATATTTGGAATAAATGTTCTTAGGGGAAATTTGGCAATGCTATAAAAGTCTTAAAATATGTATAGACTTTGTCTCCATATTCCACTATTCAGTATAATTATAGTCATGCAACAAAGAAGTGATAAGAATGTTTTTATTAACGCTAATATTACAGGATAATATTTGAAGCAGTTAAAATAATTTTACATATTTGATTATGTAATCACACAAATAAAAAAGAGTCTCATAATAAAATTCAATGAAAAGCAAAGAGTGAACAACAAATCAATCTGTCTTTATTTTTTACAAAATTTGTTTTTGTTCTTATGTATAACATAAAGGAATTGAAATATTCACCAGAAATTGTATTCTGGGTTGCTATGTTATACACTGAATGTTTGTATCTTTCCCTCCCTTTTATATATCAAAGCACTAATTTCCAATATGATGATGAGATGGGGTCTTTGGGAGTCATTAGAATTATATTAGTCCATAACGTAATGCCTCATAATAGGATTAGTGCCCTTACAAAATCAGACATCTGAAAGTTCACTCTCTCTCTCTCTTCCTAGGAAGAGAGCTTTCACTAGAACTAGAACTATCTGGTACCTTAGTCTGGGACTTCTAACCCAGAGATGTGAGAAAATAAACTTCTGTCATTTCAAGTACTCAGTCTGTGATATTTTGTTAAGGCAGCTTCAGCAAACAAATACACATGAGGTGATGAGAATTTTTTCTTCATTTTTGTTTATATTTCTGAGTTATCTCCATAAATATACTATATTTATAATTTTAAAGGGCATTTAAAAATATATTAAATAGTATTAGGGAAAATTTCCAGTGCATACAGATGATTCAGCCAGAATGCCATTATTTGTCAAATCAGCTATTTGAACCTGGTTTATGATTACCTTAACATATCTTCAGTAATTCTTTACATACACTAATTATTTGACTACAATTAGATCTAACAAAACTGACTGAATCCTTCTTAGTTATGAACTTCAAAGATTGATAAAGTTTCTAAATATACCACTGAAGACAGGCTTGTTTTCCTCCCAACTAACTACAATTATTGTTTGGAAACATTGATTATTTTAATCAATATTTTTCCAATTAGGAAATTGGAAATATCTTCTTAGGACAGAAATCCATGATGGATGAGTAATTAGCATTCTGCCTTAGGTTCTCAAACCTAAAAATTATATATTATTTTATTATATACATTATATATTATATATTATATATAATATATTATTTTATTGCATTGTAAGACATTTCCCAATTATCTTACTTCATCCAGTTTATATTCCTCATGCGATCACATTTTCAAGAAACAATTCACTCTTCTTTTGTTAAAATTAGGACTAACTATTTATCAGAGGTAATATCATGGATTTCCCCATGGTAATATGTGATATCAAGTACATCTATGTGTACATACACATTTGTACCAGTTTTATTTTCATCATTCAATATCCCATGTAAACACTTTATATGGTGGTGAGGAGAGGAGTGGAGGAAGCAGGGCTACATGTTTCACAAAAGGCAAATTTTCTTTGTGTCAGAAAAGGGTTTGAACAATTGTGGGATGTAAGGAATATGAAGTTTATCTCTAGAGCACTGATAAGTATAGTTAACCATTGAACAAAATGGGGGAGTTAGGGAAACCAAACCCCTCATAAAGGAAAATCTAAATAAACATTTGGATTCTGCTAAGACTTAACTAATAACCTACTGTTGGCTTGAAGATTTAATAGCATAAATTCTTGTAGAGATATATTTTATGTTGTATGTATTATATACTGTATTCTTACAATAAATTAAGCTACAGAAAATAAAATGTTATTAAAAAATATAGGACAGAGAAAATACATTTCTATATTCATTTAAAAAATCAACATGTAGGTGAAGGTCCACAGCTCAAATCTATGTTATTCAAGGGTCAAGTGTATCTGGCAGAGAAAATATTTCTTAGGATAAAAATCCATGATCAGTGTATGCAGAAACTCAAGATGGCTGACACTGTCATGTACATTTATCACTTGAGCTATCTAATATCTTTAAAGCACTCTCCTGGCATTTTTGTGAGAATTTTCTGCATTATGTCTCACCTTTCCAATGTGGAGATAATTTGTAATCATAGACTTTCTGCATTAGAAGCAGGCCTGTGACCTAGCTTCCTGCAATCAGAATACCTTAGGAGAACTGGAGAAAACATTTGAAGAGGCTGGTGTATTTAAGAATATCAGTCTTTTAGC
Organism: Galemys pyrenaicus; assembly: GCA_019455555.1. Taxonomy (NCBI): domain Eukaryota; kingdom Metazoa; phylum Chordata; class Mammalia; order Eulipotyphla; family Talpidae; genus Galemys; species Galemys pyrenaicus. Next base: position 864,629 of record JAGFMF010012245.1, read on the forward strand.
TTGTCAGCTGGTGGAGGGATCTAGTTCTTGAACTGGCAGTGCTTCTGGAATCTAATCCTTAACATCGTAAGTGCCACATGCTGGTGTCAAGGGTGCTTTTGCTAGAAAAGGAGCAGTTGGCTATTGTTCATGGATGTTTCAATTTATGATCAGGTTCCTTGGATCCTATAGATATTGTGAAGTGCCTACTGTTTACTGTGTTTTTATCAATTTCATTTTATGCTAAAATTTTCAACAGTGATATCTGTCAATTGCAGTTAAATACACTGTTCAGTATATCATCCCCTTCACAACACTTTCTCCTTCTTTAAGTGGACTAAAACAAGGCAAAAACAAGAAAGCCTACACCTAGTAAAATTTGCACTGTTTTATTACTATGAAGACCAATAATACTAAAAGTTTTGATAAAAAAGTTTAAATATAAATCCGTGCTATTTAATTTTATACAGAGCTTTAGTAATAAAGCTTAAAGCTAAAGCCTCTTCTTTCTCTGTAGTGACCAGTAGAATCTGGTCCCTTTTTCCCTGATTTCACAAATAATCTGAGGATTCATACAAAACTTGTGAGGTTGACAACTTCCTCATTATTACAGGTTTGATGTCTACAAAACCTCTATTCATTTAATACGTGGTTAAATACTTATTTTCAAGATATGCAAACATCCTGATGTTCTACTTTATATTGCATACAATATAAATTATCACACAATAAACCTTGGGATTGGCCTATGAATATTTTCAAAGCAATCATAAACACCAGCAGCATGTGAATATTTTTATTATCTCTGTAGTGAAGCAAGTCAATAGTGTCAAGGATGAAGGAGGAAAGGATATAGAGAGAATTGGCTGTCCTCGCATTCCCATACGAAAGAACTCTAATTAGACAGAGACCATTGCATTCAGGGATAATACATGAGTATCAGACTCAAGTGGCTGAAATTAGAACTTTGGTTTCCTGCTTATTGAGATATATTTGACATAAAACATTGAGTGATTTGATAGATACTTACTTTGTGATATATGAAAGTGGAATTTAAAAAGATTGTGTGTTTATAATAAGCATTCAGTCAGATGGGTGTGGGGTAATACCACAAAAATAATTTTTAATTTACACACAATGGAATATTCTGTCACTGTATACATTTATATTTTAAGGTTATTCTTAGCTAAATTTATTCAGTATTTAGTAGAGGCCAGGATTAAGACTTGGCATCCTGTAAATATTTATTAGTCCTGACAGTATGAGTCATATGTTCTTAACCTTATTTCAGAGGCAATGATTCCCAATGAACTAATTAATTGTCCAATGTAATACTGATATTAGATGACAGAGTGGGACCTTCCCAGGGTTGATTGAATACCTAAACTCCCAAATAATTATGAAGGTTATGCAGCAATTTTGAAATACTAATTATATTTTTATATTAAATGTTGTTCCAGGGAAAGTCAGCTCACATATCATGAGCAGTCCTATGAAGAGACCCATATGGCAAAAACTGAAACTTCTTGCCAACAGTCACATGAGTAAACTTCAGAGTGATACTGTCTCCTGAAGGCAGTTGACATTACAGAAACTTCCTAAGAGACCCTGAGTCAGAACCACTAAGCTACAGAACTCCTGGATTCCCAGCCCTCTGAAATTGTGTGATGATAAATGCTTGTTGTTTTAAGGTGCCAAGTTTTAAAATAATTTGTTATGCAGCAATTTGTAATTAATGCTAGGGGAAGGAGAGATGCTGTAGGTCCCCACAAAAGGGACTTTTCAATGAAAGTCATCTCAGATAGTTAACAAGTGTAGATAGTCACATAGCAGAGCCATAGTTCGTGGAGTAGAGTAGTAAAAGCATGAGGAACCAGTAGAGCTGGTGAGTATGACTCATAACCTCAATAATCACTTTATAAAATAGATGCGCTGATATCCCCTAACTTCCCTTCATGAAACTCTTGACAAAAGACCACTAATCTTGTACCAGATATGAGGGAGTATCAATTTTCTGTTGTTCCAGATCCTTGATTACAAACCAGAAGTCATGTGACCTGAGAGATTCACACCCTTAAATACCTAAACTTTGCAGTAATAGCCCTGCGAGTGAATGAATAGCTCACCCTATGGGGGTTTCCATGAAAGGAATCTGAACTACTTTATCTGAGTGGCATTTGGCTTTAGTAAACCTGGAAGTACCCTAGCTGCACTGGGATTTTTTTTTTTTTTTAAAGATCTATTTATTTATACATACAAGAGCTGGAGTACAGGCCAGAGTTCTGGGCAGTGAGAGGATTCACTAGAGACAGAGTAGGGAACAGAACAGGCAGACTGACTGAAGCACACTGCTAGGGGAGCAGTGGGTGAGGCAGGAGAGTTCTGCTGTACCATGTGGGTCCCCTCCCTGGCCGGTGGCAGGCAGGGATCGAACTCGTGCTGCAGTGGCTGCGGTTTGCTTCATAGTGCATTGCTTAACCCACTGTGCCACCAGGGAGGCCCTGCACTGGGATTCTTATTGGAACTCAACTCTTCTTCATGACACCCAGTATTTACAGTAGCTAACATTTTGCCTGGCAGTGCTGCTGACCATGTGCAAAATATTTCATACATATTTTGTTAATCTTAATGCAAATTTGGTTATCTGAATCTTATTGTAATTCTCATTTTACATGGGAGAAACCAAGGTAAACCAAGGTAAAGAGATATATAGAGACCCGGGCCATATGGTTCTTTTATTTTTTTAAGATTTATTTTATTTACTTACGTACACGAGAACTGGAGTGTAACCAGAGGTCAGAGGTGCAAGGGGTGGTGGATGTGGTGAGAAGATTCACCATAGACAGAGTAGGAAGCAGAACAGGCATATCTATAGAAATTCACTGCTGGGGGGAGCCTCAGGTGAGACTGGAGTGGCCTACTGCACCACGGGCCATAAAGTTCTTTCGCTACTGGGTTAAGGTGTAGATGTGATCATCTGTCTGATTTCAATGCCTATGTTAACATGCCATTTGTACATAATCAGCCATTTCAGGGGGTGGTTTGAGTCTATACCCAGAACCCCTCTTTCTTACTGCTAAGCATCTCAAAATTCAGCTTTCTTAAATCCACTAAGAGAATGGTAAGTACTTCATTTAAAAAAAAAATAAGTGGGAGGAAAACAGCTTTCTTCTCACTGTCCAGGTTTCTTACACCTCAATAAGAATCATACACTTCACTGTACCTCTTCATGTGCTCCCCCACTGCTCTAGAATTTAGGATGGAATGCTAATTTATGCTCCACATATAATATCTGTTTTCTGTAATTTATACCACACGCTGTCCACTTCCTTTACTATTTTATTCAGTAAAGCACTTTGGACACCAGTTTATATGAAAGATGTTATTTGAAATGAAGTTGTATTGCAAGCTATATTGTTATAATTTCCTTCTCGCTTTGGTCCTACTTCATCTTTCTCAGTGCCTGGTGTTTTAATGCAGTGTTGAAATTCAAATGGAAATTATTTGGAACTGATGCTCCTGAATTACTTATTTACTCTGCTCCAGAGTCATCTACTATCAAGCTTTTCATTTTCAACACATTCCAAGGCCTGCTCTGATATCCATTTTACTTGTTTCATGGAGAAAATCTGCCCTAAATATATTGTCATAAGTTAAGTACAAATGGGCAAATTGTTTTGGTTTTGGGATAAAGTTACAGGGTACAATTCAATAACAGTGTAGTTATTTTGGGTACTAGAAAAGTTGGCCAGGCCTCAATTATCTGGACCCAATTGCTTTGTTGCATTATTGCTGTTTTCTTAAAATTCATTTTTGCTTTTGCCTTCCCCCCAGTTCAGGGGATGGTTTGAGTCTATACCCAGAACCCCTCTTTCTTACTGCTAAGCATCTCAAAATTCAGCTTTCTTAAATCCACTAAGACTATGGTAAGTACTTCATTTAAAAAAAAATAAGTGGGAGGAAAACAGCTTTCTTCTCACTGTCCAGGTTTCTTACACCTCAATAAGAATCATACACTTATTGTTCTACTTAAGTACGCTCAGAAGTTCATCAAAGAAGAAGATAATATTGACTGGTCACTTTAGCAACCTTTTAGCAGATCTTTACCAAGGCACAACATAACAGAAAAAGTATTACTTTAAGACAAGAATGAAACTGATGCCTTGAAAATGTACATGCTCTCTGGATTCATGATTCTGGATTTGAGTATATTTGTGAATCATATGTCAGATATTAAATTAATGTTACTTTATTATTTTGCTAGAAAGCCTGCAGTGATAATGAGCAATTTGTCATTACTAACATTGATAAGAAAATACATTCTAAAGTGTTTTTTGGTCAAGAAGAGATATATTAATTTGATAGGACATAAAAATTCTCTAGGTAACATTCTTCTGTTCTCCTTGTTTAGGGTATGATTGTTTCAACCCTCCCAGTATTTTAAAGCTTATGGCCATCTCTCTGCTGACTCCCAAAGAACCTTGTCTGTGGTGATTTTTCTGGCTGTGAAAGATGTCTCAAATATGTTATACTCATATATATATATGATATAATACATACATATTTGTAATATACATATCTTTGAGGTGGGAAGATTTTGGTTCACCTGTTAGTCTTACTAATACACTTAGAAAGATATCAGAAGACATTTTAATAACAACTTATATCTTTTATTTCTAACATTATACTATTTATCAATAAAGTACTGCTGATGTGTAAATAACAACAGGTTCTCTTACTCAGTCTTTGAAATCAGGTAAGATTGATGAAGGGATATTAAACGCATCCCAACAAATGAAAGATGGATTTCCCATGTTAGAAATTACCCTCTCTGTAACTTAAGGGTGGAAAGCCTCCTTATCACCAGAAACAAGTACTTTAGGAATGAAAAGACTGAATAAACAGACTTTGTTGCTTCTTTACTAATATACTAGCCCACAGTTCTTTGGTTTCTTCTTAATTTTTCTTTACCTAAAAATTTTTCTTTACCTAAAAAGAATATAAAAGCAGAATTCTCTGATCACTTCCCACATCTGGTATGCCTCCATACATATAAAATTAAATTTGTTTTATCCTTCTTTTACTCTGTCTTATGGCAACATTTTTGTTATTATTAGGTCAGCAAAGGACCAGAGAGGAGGCAAAGAGGATTTTTTATTCCCTCTCCTATTTCTTGGACAAACCATTTAACAGCTATGAATTCAGATTTAATATATTGAAAAAATAAGAAATATTTCTCTTACACAGTAAATGAGATGATGAGGCAAAAGTGCTTTGTAAAAATTTAACTGCTCTTTCAATGGTAGGTCAAGAAATTGGTGCCTAGAGAAGTTAAGGGACTAAGCCAGGTATATTTTTCAGTGGGTGGTAGTAGAGTCAGATTTCTCTAAGTGGTATAGTCTGTTAAATAAGGAATAAATTTAGGGTCAGAAAAATAGGAAGCGTAGTTTTGCTTGTAACATGCCCATAATATCCTTGCCACTTTGGTAAGTGCCAGCTTGATTAATAACAATTAAAGTTGAATGTTTTGAAAAGTAAAACTGATTTTAAGACAGTATCACTCCTCAGCAGAGCTTTTTCATGATATATAGAATGGGGATGATAAAATCAGTTCTACCTACCTGTAGAGAGAATTGTTTTTGTCAAAGGGGATAAGTCACATGAAAGTATTTTGGTAAATAGTAAGGAAGTACGTAAATATTATTATTGTCATCTGTTTCCCCATGTAGTGTTATATTATTTTTTCATGCCATATAATTATCATGCATAGTTTATATTAAGTCACTGGAATAATTTAGTATAAAATTGGGGGAGATAATTCTGACGGATTTTTTTTTTTTTTACAGCATCATGAGTACACTAAATCTTTGTGGTACTCATTTTATTTTTCAAAAATTCTTTATCTCATTTTCTTAGATCTCTCCAAAACCATTACTGTTTATTTTTTAGTATTCTTTTTATCCTGCCCTGTCTCCTACTAGTAATCAGTTTTCTTGTTTGTTTCCTGTCATAAATCTTCATTATATATTCTTTTTTATCCTACTACCTGAGTAACTCTTTCCCTCCCTCCATATCCTGCAACCTATGGAGTCCTACAAATAAGTGGCCCGAATTGAGACAAACTCCTTCAGCATTTCTTCAGTTTGCCCTTTTGGGAAAAAGACTGAGATTCTGATTCTTGTGTTTCTCTTTAAAAGAATTACTATTAAAGAAAGCTATCCTGAATCATCACTCTTACTCTTCCTGAATTTATAGCACTCCCTCTGAATGAGGAAATAATCCAAACAGAAAGACTTTCAAATAAACACCTAATAAAAGAAATTCAGCACACATTAAAATACTAGAATACCAGATGGTGGAGTCTAAGTATTATTCAACTACTGTTTATCCTACCCAGTGCTCATTTTAAATTCAACATTTTTGAGAATTATTCATGGAGCCACAATTGTATTTCATGAAGATAACAAGCTTAGTTTGGAGTGAATTACCGGAATGCACCCATAATTTCCATACTTCCTTGGTTATCGTTAATTTGGGTTTCAACTATTAGTTAAAGTTGAGAGGTTTTTGAAAGCAAATCGACATCAAACTATCATGGACAATAATTTGTTCAGCAATCTGCAGGGAGGGCAAATCATTAAATTTTACAGGGTGGAGTAACTCACCAAAGAATGTGATGTTCCATCTGCCAAATCTGAAAACACAACTGTTTGATGAGTGTCTTTCTTCCTCTGTAGCAGCCTGCGCACTGAGCAGGCAATTATTCTTGCTTTTATTTAATGGCTGTGGCATAACTTTTAAGTGAATGTAAAATGCAATTTAATCTTCAACACCTCTCTATGTGAATGGATAAAAGATCAACAGAGCTGTCTAACACAGTACAATTTCCTATATAAATTCACAGAGCCCTTTGAATTGATCACTAGGATACTCATTCAAATGTGCATTACTGAGCTTCCTCCCAATTCCAGTTGCCACCATCCACTTGCATTTTATTCGTATAATATTAGGGAAAGTGACAAGTTTTCTTGCTCGAAGTCATTAAAAAAATTATGAAAACTTTTAAAAGAGTAACTTCCATTCTGATGCTAAAGCTATTGCTTTGACAGCTTGAAGAGTTTTCACCCCACATTTAAAAATAATCTTTCTACCAAAAAAGTTCAATTTAATATGACATAGCCCTAATGCCTGAAAAAGCATTTGCATGGAAAAAAATGGCTTAAAAATCTTCTGGTTTTAGTGTTGAATTTTCCAAATTTTGAAGCAACAGAAATTAAAAAGATTTTGCTATCATCTTACTAGTCATTGTTATCGTTCTCCACTATTGAGCACTTACTATACACTGAATACTGTGCTGGGAACTTCACAGACATGATCTCATTTATTTTCTACAATGATCTTACAAAGAATTCCCATTTCACAGATGAAGAGATTGAACCTCAGGGATGTAAGGCAAAACATTCCATGACATAAACCTCAGAAACATCTTTGAAGATTCTTCTCCAGAAGCAAGGAAAAGATACACAGATGGGGCTACATCAAACTAAAAACTTCTGTACAGCAAAAGAGGCAATAATTAAAACAAAGAGACATCCTACTGAATGGAGAAAATAGTTGCATACCACATGACAGATAAGGGACTGATATCAAAGATATACAAAGAGTTTACACAAGTCAACAAATAAAAAGCAAACAACCCAGTCAAAATGGGTAGAACTAAAAAGACACTTCCCCAAGGAAGAAACACAAGTAGCCAATAGGCTTATGAAAAGAGTGTTCAACATCACTAATTATCAGGGGAATGCAAATCAGTATCAAAACCACAGTGAGACACTACCTCACTCCAGTAAGAATGGCTCACATTAAAAAAAAAAAAAATCAGAAACAACAAATGCTGTAGACGTGAAGAGGGACACAAAGAAACCCTCTTACATGAATGGTGTGAAAGTCAACTGGTCCAGTCACTATGGGAAATTGTGTGGCGATTCCTCAGGACACTAAAAATGGATCTACCTTATGATGCAGTGACTCTGCTTTTAGGAATCTACCCAAAGAACACAAAAACACTAATCAAAAGAAAATTGTGCTCCTATGTTTATTGCAACATTATTTACAATAGCCAAGATATGTATCCAACCCAAATGCCCCAAAATACATGAAGGAGTCAAAAGTGTGGTATATTTATACTATGTCATATTACTCAATGATAAAAAAAAAACACAAAACACAAACTCATGCCATTTGCTTCCATATGGATGGAACTGGGATTATGCTAGCTAAAATTGGTCAGAAGGAGAAAGATACATATCAGATGGTTTCACTTTTGTGTGGAATACAAAGAACCTAAAGAAAAGGTCATGCTAACTATAGAACTGAGGTATACAGCAAAGGAGAGGGTGGAGGTAGGGAGAGGAATGAAAACAGGGAATATGGTGATTGTTCAATGGTGATACAGTGGCAGGAGAATGATGGGGACTACAATAATGTAAGAACAAAAATTTAATTAATAAAAGAAATAAAAATATTTATGATCCCAAAATTCAGGGGTCCTCTGCTATAATTAATTACATTGTGTATGACTTGATCTTCCTATTGTCTAGTGGTAATTGGGGCTTGGAAAAATGTCCCAAGAAAATATTCGTATTCTGGTTGCAACTACTTCTGTGCATAATAAGTTACTTGTGTCTGATCCAGGAGTCTTCTGGTTTCTGTCAGAAATCATAAAACTATTGTAGACAATCTTGTAAACATGTTAATAGGGTAAAACTTCAAGCCCTTCACAATTCCTGACACTGTGACAATTACATTAGATAATCTATATAAAGAACTTAGTGATTGGGGCATCCCTGGTGGTATAGGGCTTAAGTCTTATTGCTGTCACCACCACAGCCTGAATTTGATCCTTGGCCAGGGAGCTAACCCACATATAGCACAGCAGCCTGCTGCTCCCCTCTGCAGTCTGTCTCAGTAGATGCACCTGTTCTGCTCCCCACTCTGTCTCTGGTGGATCCTCTCACCCCTACCCCACCTTTGGCCTACACCACAGTTTTTGTATGGATAAATATGTCTAAAAAAATAGTGTAGTGACTGGCAAAGTGAAAGTATTAAATTTATTTAGCTATTGATTCTATTATGGTCTTAGAAAAATACATAATTGGTTCATTAATATAGGTATTTTGATATTTTACATAAATCTCAACTTTATTTTTTTCATTGCAATCAACTTTCTAATAGTGATGTTACTTTGTAAATGCTACACTTAATTCATTTGGGAGTCTTTTCTATAAAGTCAGTACTGTACAGCTAGAGTTCATGTATTTCATGTTCATGTATTTTTTTTTCCTTTTTCAGCTAGAAAAGTTGCTATAGAAATAATTCTGAAGGCATATTTTACATTGTTACTTGAATATAGATTTTTCAATATTATAATTTAGTGTTGAGGGGAAATTAATAAATCAATCATACAAATGGCATTCAGAGTCTGCCAAATTTGATGACTCAAAACCTATGGTGTTCGTGTACGTGATCTGAGGAACACTGAAAATATGATTTCAAACCATCTGTGAACCATCTAATTTATTGACACAAAATGCGTTAAATACAAGTGATAATGTAGGTCTGATAACTGTCTGGTAGTCTTGTGTCTCTTCACATGTTATTCTTTCATTTCAGTTCTTCCCCTGAGTTTTTAAAAAGAGGTGGATTTTGGCAATAATGGCAAATTGTTTGATACCTTTTACATTTTGTGGGTGCTTTTGGTTCACATGCTCTATCTTTGGCACTTCTAAGAACCTGCTTTTGGGGATTATCATAAGAGTCATCAATCACTTTGGGATTTCGGTGTCACTGGTAGTATTCTCCTACCTGCGGTGTAGATTTGCTTTTTCCAAAAGTGCATTGTGTGGTGAAAAAAAAATGTATGGAGAAATAGAACATATAAATAATGGTTACTTATTAATAATTATAAAGAGAAAATAGTAGAGTTATAGCAGTAAAATAAACTTAATTAATGTTAACACTATCAATAATAAGATAGTCACATTATGGACCCCCTATTATGGAACAAGGAGTCCACATCTCATATCATACTATGATGGCTGATTTTTATGTTGTTCTTTCTAATAGTACATATTCTCAGTCTAAGCATGAGAAAACATTAAACCCAAATTGAAGACCATTATACAAAATAATTGATCAATGCTCCTCAAAAACTTCAAAGTAATGAAAAACAACAAAAGAATGTGGAAATATCACCCACTGGAGCAGGCTAAGGATCTATGACACACCAAATACAGTGTGGAATTCTGAATTAGATCTTTGGGATATAAAGAGGACATTAGTAGACCAATTGGTATAATCTATAGTTTAATATCACTGTACCAAGGCTAATTTCATAGAGATAAGTAATCTTATCTCTCTGGTTACGAAAGATGCTAAATTTCAAGGGCAACCGAACAAAGATACACAGAAATTCTCTGTACAATTTTTAAACTCTTCTATAAGTCTAAAACTATCTTAAAATAAAACAATATTTTTAAAAAGAAAAAAGTAAGGTATTAATCATTGTGATAACATCCTGCCATTTCCATGCTAGGAAATAAAGTTAAAATATATTAGAATATATTCATTTGTCATCATGGAGACACAAGATGACAGGATAAATTAAGGTTGCTGATGGAAGACATTTAGCAAATGGCACCCACTTTGCTTTATTCTCTTATAATGTGTAGATAGGTGGATAGCTATAGTCTATTATCCAAAGAGGGTTTTAAGAGCTACCTTTTAAATTTTGACTGGCTAGTTCAGATTGTTATCTTTCTCCAAGTTTACACTACTTATGTGTTTTTTTTATCAATGAGGAGATTAACCAAATGCTCTCTATAGGCTAAAGTCACATGTATCTCCCCACGGACCCCTGCCCTTGAGTGTTGAATCAGATAGGCTTCACCTCAGGGATATAAGTCTGATTCAACATATAAAAATCAATCAATGTCACCCATCAGATCAACAAAAAGGAAGATGAAAAATCATAAGAGTATCTCAATAGTTAACAAAAAAGCATTTCACAAGATCCAATATCCATGTATAATAAAACCTTCCATAAGTGGTAATAAATAGAACCTACATAAATATTATAAAACTCATGTATGACAAACTGACATCAAATAATATACTTAATAGTGAAAAGCTAAAAGCATTTCCTAAGACAGGGATGTTTGCTATATTATTCAACATAGTCCTAGAAGTTCTAGCTGAAGCAATTAGGTAAGAAAAAGACATTAGAGGAATCAGAAAAAAGTTAAAATGCTGTATTTGCAAATGGTATGCTAAAATACTTAGAGAAGGCAAAAGTACAAAAAGAGAGACCCTACCAAAAAAAAAAAAAAAGACTATAAAAAACTTAGAGAAATAATAAATGAGAAATGAGTATAATAAGGTGGTAGGATACAAAATCAACACAAAAATCAATGACATTTCTATTTGTGAATAATATATCAGAGGAAAAAGAAATATAGGATACAGTTCCATTTACAATCACACCAAAAGGACTAAAGTACTTGTGAATAAACTTAAGAAGGAATTGGAAAAGTTATACAGTGAAAACTATAAAACTCAAAGCAAATAAAAGAAGGTACAAAGAAATGGAAATATAACCTGTGCTCATGGGTACAGAGAATAAGCATAATTAAAATGGCCATTTAAAGGAAATAGAACAATTATCAAATTCATATGGAACCACAAAAGACCTCAAATAGCCAAAATCATCTTGAAAGGAATGAGGAAAATGGAGGCAGTACATTTACTGACTTCAAGCAATATTACACAGCAACAGTAATCAAAACAGAAGGATACTGCAACAAAAATAGAAACTTGGATCAATGAAACAAAATTGGAAGCCCAAAGATAAAGCCACATAAATGTGGACAGCTAATTTTGACAACAGAATGCAGCCATACAGTAGGGAAAAGATAGCCTTGTTAATAGATGGTGCTGCTATACACGGATAGCCACATGCAAAATAAATAAATAAAGCAAAGCAAGATCCCTATTTAATACCATACATGAAAATTTACTGAAAATAGGTCAAATACTAGCACATAAGAGCCTAAACCATAAAGTACTTGAAAGAAAATATAGGCGTCCCACTAGAGGACATCCATCCCAAAGATGTATTTGGGGATACAAACTCAGCAAGGGAAAACAATAAAAAATAAACAAGTAGGACCATATCCAACTTAAAAGCTTTTCAATCTCAAAATAAACCATTAAAAAAAAACTAACCTGAGGAACGGCAAAAAATATTTGTATGCCTTATATTTGATAAGGTGTCAAACTCCAAGTTTTACAAAGAACTTACACAATTCAAAAGCAAAGAAACAAATGACCCAGTTGAAAAACGGACAAAGGATCTCAATAGACACTTCTCTAAGCAAGATACTCAGATGGCCTACAGACATATGAAAAATGTTCAACATCACTTATTATAAGAGAAATGCAAGTGAGGTAAGATAGTTCCACTATACTGGTAAGAATGGCCCCCACAAAAAAAGAATGGAATTAACAAATGTTGGTGAAGTTACAGTGAAAAAAGAACTCTAATCCTCTGTTGGTGGGAATGTAAGCTGGTATAACCCCTGGGGAAATGGTTTGAAGATATCTCAAGAAAATAAAGATGGAAATCCCATTTGACCCAGCAATACCACTATTAGGTATCTAACCAAATAACATGAAAAATTTAACACAAAAAGACCTGTCTATGCCTCTGTATACAGCAGCATTATTCACACTTGCCAAATAATGGAGCTAACACAAGTACCCTTCAACAGATGAATGGATAGAGGAACTGTGGAGCATAAAATCAATGGAATATTACACAGCAGTAAAGAAAGATAAAGTGGTGACATTAGGCACAAAATGGATAGGTCCTGAAGTGATTATGTTGAATGAAATCAGTCAGAATTAAAGAATAGATTTTAGATGATTTTAATCATCTGCAGAATATAAATCACCCACCCCATTACAGGCAAACAATAGAATAAAAATATACACTCTGAAAAAAAGAGGGTAATATTTACCAGAGTTATAGGGAAAAGGTGGAGGGAATGGGAGAGAGAGGCAGATGGATGGGTTATGAGCATGGGTGGTTTGGTGTAGGATAAAACTTAAAAGAATATATGAAAAGACTGTCTCTGTTTTCAAAATGTTAGACACTAGATAATAAGCAGCACAGGACAATTATTCCCAAGAAAACGTTACAAATTAAATTATCTCTGTGTCCTAGATTTCTGCTTGAGACATGCTAGAAAAAGAAGCAACAACAACAAAAAAGAATAGGGAAGACATGCTGATTTGAGAAATAGAGATACCTCTATTACTCTTATTCCTCCCCTTTACTCCTTCCTCCTTATGCCTTCCTCCCTCCTTCTCCTTTCTTCCTTCCTTCTAACTTTCAGAAAAACTGTCCAAAGATAAGCCACAAGTGTGTGGTGAAACCAGCATACAACTTCAGGAAGTCCAACTTCAGAGTCTAGAGCTCTTCTCTGCTATGCTATATAGCTTATATTGCAGTAGTACATAGGACCCAGTGCTATCAATTGGAATCTAAAATTCAAAGCTAAGATGAATTTTCTCTTGGGACTTGAAAAATAGTAATTTCAAGATAGGAAAGGATTAATGAATTGCCTGAATAATGAAAAACAATTGCAATGTTTAATTTTTTCATAATGATAGATGGCATTAGGAACAACCACTTTTTGTTCTGTTAAAGCAGAATATGCCCTCTAGAAGTATCAATAATTAAAGAGACTTTATTGAAAAATGATTTCACATATTATGAACAATTTAGTTAAGATTCCACAATCTGAGAATAACATGTTTATATTTAATCAAATTTATAGCACAATGATTTGACAGATCAGATAAATAAGCTAATATACTTTAAACATATTAATTGGGAAGTAGATTGAACAGGGTTTTATGCAAATTTTCATTCATTTTTGCTTTCTCTGAGATGTTCTAACATCAAACTTGGAAAGGTTTCTGATACTGAAGTACACAAAATCTAGAGCAAAAGTAAATGAAAACCTAAATAAGCAAGTGAAAGTCAGTGAAATAGTAGAGTAAGGATATTCAAAATTTTCTCATCTGTGAAAGTAACAAGAATAATGGCAAAACATTTTAGAATTAACTATATATGAACTTTAAGAATTAAATAAATGTTTGCAGGAATTCTAGAAGCTGTTTTAAAAAAAGGTTTCTATGGTTTGCTTTGGATTAGATTTATTTGTTCTTTGCTTTGCTACTGGTACCTTTTTTTCTACATATGAGTGAAATCACCAAGCAAATGTCTTTCTTTTTCCTACTTTTTTCCCTTCTAGCTCCATCCATGTTGTTGCAAATGGTATGAGTTCAACTTTAGATATACAAAGTTGAAGAGTATTCTACTGTGTATATATACCACATGTTGGTAATCTACACATCCATCCTTGGATACTTAAGTTGTTTTCAAAACTTGGCTGTTGTAAATATTGCTACAATAAACATAGGAACTGCTGGACAGACCTATTTTTAATATTTTGAGAACCCTCCACACGAGTTTTCTAAAGAGACTGGGTCAGTCTATTTTCCCACCAATATTGTACAGTGTGCTATTTTCTCCAAACCTTGCCAATAATTTTTGTTTGTGTGTTTGTGTTTACACTATATGGACCATTCTCCTAGATGGGGGATGGTTACACACTGTGGTTTTTATTTTCATTTTCTTGTTGATAAGTGATGATGAGTGCTTTTTGTCATATGCCCATTAGGCCTCTGAATGTCTTCTTCAGAGAAGTGTCTATTTACCTATTTTACTCATTTTTAATTGTATTTTATTATTGTTGTTAAGTTGTATGAGAATTTTGAGAACTTGGATTTTAGCTGTTTGTCACATGTATGATGTACAAATACTTTCTTTTATTCAGTAGGATGTGTTTTTACTTTAATGATAGTTTCTTTTCTTTGCAGCTTTTTAGTTTGATATAGCCCCACTTGTAATTTTTGCTTCTTTTCCTTACAGTTTTAGTCAAGTTCACAAACACATTACTGAAATTAACGTCATAGAACATTTGTCTATGTTTCCTTTGTGTATTTTACATATCAGTTCTTACTCCAAATATCTAAGCCATTTGAGTTAACTTTTTTGTATTGTTGAGATAGTGATCTATTTTTATTCCTTTGCAGATGTTGCCTGATACAGTTTCTCATCATTTTCATTAGAAGAGCTTTTTTAGTCCATGTCACTACAGCAGAGATGGACAAAGACAGGTAGTCCTAGATATCAGGTTGTTCTAGAAGTGAGACTATAGGAATCACCAGAAACCTTAGCTTTCTCTCCTGAAATTGTAATCTTGAATTGTCTCCTGTATTGAAATGTTGTTGATATCTAACATTTCATCATTGAAATTTGATTCCATGGTTGCTTCTATTCAATTGCAACCAAAATTTTAAAAGGTAATAAACTGAATTATGTTATTAAATCCCATTTAACTTAACAGCTAATGGAAAGTCAATTTGGATAGGAAGACCTCAAGAAAAGGGGAGACACCAAAAACCAAAAAGTTTGAAGAGATTTTGGAATATGATCCAAAGTTATATTCTGACTTTCTATTTATTAACTGGTTAACTGTTGCTTACTTTCTTCATTTGTTAATGTGGGTATAGTTTGCTCAT
This sequence comes from Galemys pyrenaicus, assembly GCA_019455555.1. NCBI lineage: Eukaryota > Metazoa > Chordata > Mammalia > Eulipotyphla > Talpidae > Galemys > Galemys pyrenaicus. Next base: position 880,319 of record JAGFMF010012245.1, read on the forward strand.
CTCTCAGGGATGGTGTTTAATTTAAATGAGCAGGGAAACATGCTACCACTAGTGTGGCACCTGAACTAGGGTTAGTATGGAAAGATCTCTCTTTTATTTAAGTGAAGACAAAGTATCCTTATCACAGTTTTGAGGGTAGAACCAAATTTTATTAACACAAAGACCTCAAAACTATCCACAAAGATTTAGATACAGAGTGGTAGATACTCTTACATTCCATCTTTCCCCAGACTTGAGTCATAGAGTTTGAGCTCTAGATAGACAGCTGCCATTGCTCTAAGCAAAAACCAAGACTAAAGAGCTGTACTCCCCTTTTCACCAAGGCATGAACTTGGTTTCTTCCAAGAGCACTCTAGCCTAGCTTGAACTGGGAGGTGGTCAAGTTGGATAAAGGGAAGAATGCCAATCACAGAAGCAAGTTTCTGTCCTTCCCCACTCTGAAGAAGGAGCCCCAGGCGAATCACTAATGGTGGCCTCAGTTGGAGAGGGCAAGCAAGCTGAAACTCCAGTGCATTCTGGAGGCTGTGATGATTTATGGAGAAAAGCTCCTTTCTGAGTTTATCTGAGGAGGATAATTGGCCTTTTACATGGATCGTATATAGATCTTCTTTAGCAGCTTTGCCTGACCTCTGCTTACCTCTTTCCTGACCTGGAAAGGTATAACTAAGCTTCTTTTCGTTCTGCCTCAGTGCAAACACTGAGTGAACAGTCAACTCTGTTGAGAGCAATTTCTGAATAGTACTCTTAAAAAGCAGTTGAAGGACGTTGTTTTTGCAAGTTACTTTTAAAATTCAACCGTGGGGCCTCTCTGGTGGTGCAGAGAGCTAAGCACCCCCCACTGTGAAGCATCTGAGGCTCAGCAGCAGAGTTTGACCCCCTGCCAGGGAGGGGACCCACAAAGCACAGCAGATCTCTCCTGCCTTAACTGCTTTTCCCTTCAGCAGCGTATTTCATTCCATCTGCCTGTTCTGCTCCCCACTCTGTCTCTGGTGAATCCTCTCACCTCCTGCGCCTTTGGCCTGTACCCCAGTTCTTGTATGATAAATAAATCTTAAAAAAAAAAAAAATCCAACTGTGCCTTTTTTTTTTTTTAATAAAAGACAATTAAAAACAAGACCAAAAAGCAATGCTTATTTTTCCCTGAGGCTTTTCAACTGGGGTTACTTTATTCATCTATGTTTATATATCTACTAAAATTTTGTTTCATTTTGTCAAATAACATTAACCATCTTGTACTGCTGTCATCATCAGCCTGTCTTATTCTTCTGGGGTTGTATAAATGAGTATCACCTGTGAGTAATCTGAAAACAATAACCACTAGTTTGAAGATGCCACAAGAGAAAACATGTTAACAGCATGTGCCTTCCATTTATCTTCTATAATAGTTCTTATGTTTATGAGTGTGGATATATTTATGCTTAAAAACCTCTTGACAGTGTACAGAATCTGTGTTGTTATTTTATAGACATACTATATTGAATGAAAAAGCATCATCTGATTTGATCACTGAACTTATTTGCTAGCACAAATAAAATATACTTTTTATTGAGATTTTAAGAAACACAAGTGATAATTTTTAGGTCTCAAGGATTTTATAATACATAAAATAGAAGTAAAATATCTATTAAGGGATATAACTATTTCCCAAAATCAAGTTTTGTTAATTTTGAAAGTATTCAAAGTTTTGAAATATGGGTGCTGGTGTTTCAATTAAAAATTTGGTAGTAAAAATAATTTTAAAAAATTCTTTTTATATCCAAAAAGTCTCTGTTTACGAATTAAAAATAACTTCAAGGAATTGAAACTCTACTGAAATAAATATTTGCAAATATTTTGTTCATTACAGTGTTATTTATTAAGCTATGGAAGACATTAAATATACACAACAATAAATTACAGTACAGCTGATGAAACTATAAGCCATTAAAATAACTGTGACAATATTTAATGATAAAGGAGAAAACAAAACATATTAATTGAAAAAAATCAGAGTGTAGAACACAAAAACACTAATTCAAAAAGAAACCTACATACCCTTTTATTTATTGCAGCACTATTTACAATAGCCAAGACATGGAAACAACCTAAATGCCCCAAAATAGAGGAATAGATTAGGAATATAAGGTATGCATACACAATGGAATAATATAGCAAAAAGATAAGTTCATGCCATTTGCAACAACATAGATGGAATTGGAAGGTATTATGCAAAGCTAAATAAGTCAGAATGAAAAAGATATATATAAAAATGGTTTCACTTATATGCAGAATCTAGAAAACCCAAACAAAATGTCAAGAAAAAGACAAAACTTTCAACCTGACCATAGATGGAGGCATAAAGCAGAGAAAAAGCAGGGAAAGGGGTCAAAACAGGAATGTGGTGATGGATCTTGGGTGTTGTGATGGTGGGAGAATTATAAGCACTACACTTGAGGGGAGAAATAAAACACTGTCCAAAATTAATGATTTAAGAAAGTAAATAAATAAAATGTGTATACACATATATGTATATACATGTATATATAATATGCATAGTTTATTTCCAAGTTTGTAAAACTATACATACATATATATGGTTAAATAAAAATAATGAAGTAAATACCCAAATTCCTTTGTGATTATTACTGCATCATGGATTAACATTGAGATTTTGTGTATTTCAGGAGTGTTCAAAGTTTGCAATATTTAGTGTGTATAATTTTGTAATTCAAAATAGTAATTAGCTGGTTAATTGTATTGCAACTGAACTGGAGTTTAAATAGTCACAATTTTAAAAGTTAGGAAAGATATAGGTAAATCAGGTAAAAGGGGTCAATTGTATGGTAAAGAATAGAATTGGAATTATAGTGGTGAACGTAATGTGGTGTTTACTTGTGTTGATTTGATGATATACACCTGAAATATGTTTTAATACAGTGTTACTTCAATAACAAGTAATTAAACATAAGTTATGAGAAATTATGTTTATGGTTGTAAAGATACAATCTAATTTAGAAGCTTTGACAATATTCTAAAATAATAAATTATTCCAAGAAGAGATTTCCATTTCTCTATAAAATGTAATGTGACCCTTATTTTCCAGGATAGAGGCTATTTATTACTGAAAAGAGATGAGTTAAAGAATGTCTATACTTCCAAATTCTGGTGAAATTAGAGTACTCTGAACTCATAAAAATTTTAGAGCTAATAATCCATTTGAATCTAAAAAAATATTTTTTATAATTAGTAGCATGTAAGTTAAGCTTTTCATTTATAATGTTTTATTTGTTAATTTTAAAATTTATATTAAAGATTTATTTATGCATATAAGAACTGGGGTGTAGGCCAGAGGTGCGGAGAGGGGGTGAGATGATTCACCAAAGACAGAGTGGGGAGCAGATAAGGTGGATCTATTGATATACACTGCTGAGGGGAGCAGCAGACAAGACAGGAGAGGTCTGCTGTGCCATGTAGGTCAGCTCCCTAGCCAGAGCAGTGGCTGGTGATAGCTTCATAGTGCTGTGTCTTTAATTCCTGTGCCACCCATATTAATTTATTTTTAACTGAGGTAATATTTGGATATTCCCATCAGCTATTGCTACTGTAGTGCCCCACACCAAATCACCCATAGTCCATCACCATAGTTCATTATGCTTCTTTCCCTCTTTGTCCTTACTCCTCTCCAAGATGCTCTTGAACATTAAAGTAGCTGTTACTTGTTTCTTTTTTTTGTTTGTTTCTCTTTCCTATGTGCTCCTGATACTCATAAGTGACTTTTTATACAAAATTGAAAATACAATTTATTAGGTTATATTTTCCAAATAAAGTTTGATGTTCCACCTTCTGATTTTAGCTTTTTTCTATAAGGATCCACTGTTTAAATGTGAAAATAACAATATTCTCCTTCCACACCAGCCATAAAATGCAATTTGACATTTGAAGATAATTATAGCAAGGCAAATTAAAAAATGATTTGGGCCTGTTTGAGTTATTATGTTTAAAGTTCCACACTATAATTATTTAGGACTATCTTTATGTTTTTCCACTTTCCAAACAAGTATTGTGTGTGTAAATATCCATATATATATACACACACACAAAGTGTGTGTACATATTTGTTTTTCATTAAAGGAATATTTTCCCAAAGAAGAGGGCAATCCAAATAAACTATAAAGGAGCACCTGGGTGTACTTTCTACAAAGATCTCTGTAACAAGCTGCGAGGAATACAAAATGAGTGAGAAACAGCTGACCTCTCAGCCTGCAGAGATTAGCTCACTTGTCTAAGGTCACCCATCTATGTGAAGACTAAGCTAAGAATTAACAAATGAGACAGACACAGACAAAACAAAACAAAACAAAAAAAGAAAAGTATGGACTAATTGCCCTAATGAAGATGATACAAAAACCTTCAATAAAATTTTAGCTAGCTGAATTCAACAATGCAGTAAAAGTATTATACATCATGACCAAGTGGAATTTATAAGAGGATCAGTCAACATCCACAACTCAATTAATGTCATTTAATACATCAACAAAAAGAAAGATAAAAACAATATGAGGATATCAAAAAGATGCCAAGAAAGCATTTGATGAGATTCAGCATCCATTTATGAAGAAAGCCCTTGAAAAATTGGGGATAAATGGAACAAATCTTATTACAATAAAAGCTACAGATAACAAATCCACAGTTAATATCATTCTCATTGGTGAAAAACTGAAAGCCTATCCACTAAGATGTAGAACAATATAAGGATATTCATTCTTACCCCTACTATTCAACATAGTAGTAGAAGTCCTAGAGCAATTGGGAAGAGAAATTTATGAAAGGAATCTACAAATGAGGTGAAGAATATGTACAAGGAAAACTATAAAACATTATTAAAAGAAATAGAAGACACAAAGATACTGAAAGGCATTCCCTGATCATAGATTCAAAGAATCAACATTGTCAAAATAGCCATCCTACCTAAAATAATTTATGCATTCAATGTAATCCCAATAGAAATCTCAATGATTACTCAAAGAAATGGTACAAATATTGCTGGAATTCATATTGAATCACAAAAGACCCTACATAGCAAAAGTTCTCCTGACTAAAGAAATGCTACTACACTTACAGCTTCAAAGTATATTATAAAGTCATAAAAATGAAAAAGACTATGGTCCAGGACAAAAAAAATAGACACACAGATCAATGGAATAGAATTGAAAACCCCTGAAATAAAACCACACACATATGGACAACTAATCTATAACAAAAAAAGCAAAGAATATGCACTGGAAAAAGGAAACTCTTTTCAATAATACAGTTGGGAAAATTGAACTGCCACATGTAAAAGAATGAGTCTAGGGCTCTATTTAATACCATACAAGAAATCAACTCAAAGTGGATAAAAGATATGGATGTAAGAACTGAAACCATAAAATACATAGAAGAAAACATAGACAACACACCCCATGACATAAACTTCAGAAATATTTTTGCAGTTTCATTCCAAGTATCATGGAAAACAACACAGAATATAAACATTTGGGACGACATCAAAGTAAAAACTTCCTATATAGTGAAAGAGGCATCAACCAAAATGAAGTTGCACCCTACTGAAAGGGAGAAAATATTTGCACACCATATATCAGACAAGGGACTTTCATGGAACATCTACAAAGAACTCATACAACTCAAGAGAAAGAAAATAAACAACCCAATTAAAAAATAGGTAGAAGAATGAAGTAAATAGGCACGTCTCCAAAGACACCCAGATGGCCAACAGGCACATTAAAAAAATATTCACCATCTGGGAAATACAAATCAAAACCACTATCAGATACACCATGTTAATGATCCATATTAAAAGACCAAAAATAATATGTGCTAATGAGGGTGGGAGAAAAAGAACCACATTACACAGTTGGTTGGAATGTAGACCGTTCTAGTCTTTATGGATATAAATGTGGAGATTCCTCAAAAGATTAAAAATGTACCCATAGTACCCAGCCATAGTACCCATCAATTCCATACCTATCTATCTACCCAAATAACACAAAACACTTATTCAAAAGGAAACCTGCACTGTGCTATTTTTATTGCAGCACTACTTATAATAACCAAGATATAGGAAACTACCTAAATATACTGAAACAGATGCATGGATAAAGAAAATATGATATATATATATGTGCAATGGAATACTACTCAGCAAAGAAAAAGATGGATTTGTACTCCAGGTTTTTTTATATTGTGTAAATCTTTCACCTTTCACAAAAAGATAAACACATGCCATTTTTACAACACTAAGGGATCTGTCAGGGATTGTGCTAAGTGAAATAAACCAAAAGGAGAAAGATAAATATTGATTACTGTCATTAATATATGGAATATAGAGAAATCAAACAAAAGTCCAGACAGAGACAAACCTTAAAACCAACCCCTGAAAGCTTACCACAGTTCTGAATCATATAGTAGGGATCATGTATACAGAGAGATGAGGACAGCAGAGGGAGGGGAGATAGCACAATGGATTATGGTGGAAGCTTCTTGGTGTTTTGGTTTTGGGTGATGACCACAGTTGAAGGAAGAAATCCTATACTGTCAAAATATTAGTAGCATATGAATGTGGATATAAAAAATATACATTATTAAAATAAATAATATTTAGTAACTATGAAGAGAAAAAATCTATCTAGTATCTAGTTAACATAGTCAAAGATCATATAGAAGAAATTATTGAAGCTTATCTGTCTATTGTTGATGATGTTTTTGAATAAAGCTGCTCCAGAATTCCTAAGGAGAAATAACAATTTAATAAAAATAAGATGAAAATATGGAGCACCAAATGCATGTACAAATTGTAATGGTTTGTATTCCAAACATAAAATGTACAAAGTAGGCCAATTACTTTAGGTGGAAATGATAATGGTTATTGATACTCTTGCTTCATACTACTAATTCTGAAGCATTCAATCCTATTATAAGAAGGTGGCCCAGTGTGACATGTTTCCCAAGAGTAAAGTGTCCAATGTAACTATAGTTAATGTGGTCTTGCCACACCAATTTGGGTAACTAGAAATGCATTTTCAGACTCCCTCTCTAAGGTCACACAGACTTGCATTGTAAAAATAAACACTTTGCGATTGCTGAATAGTATTCCAATGTGTAGATGCACATCTTCTTGATACACTCATCTACTTTTGGGCATTTGGATTGTTTCCAGGTCTAACCAATTATAAATAGTGCTGCAATAAGCATGGGGGTACAGTACTCTTTTGGATCCGTGTCCTTTGGGTATATCCCTAGGAGTGGGATTGCTGGATCATATGGTAATTCCATCTCTAGTTGACTGAGGAACCTCCATACGGCCTTCTATAGTGGTTGGATTAACTTGCATTCCCACCAGCTAGGGCAATTTATAGAAACATGGATGGAGCTAGAAGGAATTATACTCAGTGAAACAAGTCAGAAGGCAAGAGAAAAATATTGGATGCCTTCACTTCTAGGAGGAATGTGAAAGAACAATAACTACAACAAAAAATAAAAAAGAAGAAAACCAAAAAACAAGAGAAAGCGCAAGAAAATGGGCAATTACAAACAAACAAACTCAACAAGATCAAAAGGTTAAAGATAAGCTAAAAGGAACATGGGGGGGTGGCGGGCTGAGGGAGGAGAGGAAAAAGACAGGGAGGAGGGCAGAAAGAGCACAAGGGTCTGAAGTGATGGTGCACGGGTGAAATGGTGGTGGGAACTCCCTGGGGACTACAAATGTTGTCAATACAATTAAATAAATCTAATGAGAAAAAAAAATAAACACTTTCCTTTCCTTTGATAACTAAGTAAAATTCACTCTCTGTTTTTTTTTTTAATATTGACAGTATCCCTAAAGCATTCTGTTCAACAGAACATATATTTCCTGGGATCCTTTTTCAAAAGTGAAGCTATCAAAGAGTTGAGGGGAAAACATTTTTTCTACACATGGTAATGGAACTTATTTTATATTTTCAAAGATCTTAACTTTTATTTGGGCTTGCATTTTGTTTTCTTTCTAATGATATCTGACATTTGAACAGATATTGTTAGTGAAATTTAGCCCACTTTCCATTTGACTAACTAAGCAAGATCACACCATAGTCAGATTTTAACATATTTCCCTGTAAATTAAGCTTTGGAATTTTGAAAAGTATGAAACAATTAAATTACTGTTATTTAAAGTAGATATTCATTGCAGTGTCCTACTGCAGTTTGGTTTATAAGGTAGCTAATTACCATAGTCATTGCTATGAATTACAGGAATTTCCTGGTTGGCCTTTATTAACCATCTGGCTTCAAACACTGATTTGTATATACATATGTTATTTTTAGAAAAAAGACACCTGCAAACATTTGTTTCATCTTGCTCTACATATTTTTAAAGGCCATGGATCTTGTGAAAATCTCATGTTTTGTTGTCTCTTTATCTTTGACTTAAAGTCATATATTCCTTATCCAAAAAAAATACACCTCAGCCTTGTCATTAAGTCTTGATCATAAGTTCCCTTTCTTAAGAAATTTCCGAGGAACTATGATAGAAAAAGGGAATGGATGGGAAAAAATCTAATATTATAGATTTCCATTCCAATATATAGGAAAATTTTAAGTACTTCCAGGATTTGGATTTTGGAGTACTTAAAATGAGAGGATATTAAAAGCATTCATTTATTAATTTATTAATAAATCTTTATTAGGAAATTACCTTATTAGGGAATAAAGGTTATTTCATGTGCTGGAGGTCCTGGGAGTCTAAACAGCAGGTCTCTATCATAGATAGCTGGACAAAAAACGAAGGAAAGGAGAAAGAAATGAGTATGGAGGAAACAAACTGAACTCTAACAGAGGGAAAATAAGTGAGAAATATTTTGGATTTCAAGGCCAGAAAACATCTTAAGGATATGATATGAGGAATAAGACCATGTGAATAACCAGCAGAAGAAGCTTCCTGGTAGGAGAAGCAGTGAATTCAAAGGACCTCTGTCTGTAAGAATTTGATGTTTGTTAGAGTCAGAGTTGTCTAATCTTAGCTGACTGAAACTTGAAAAACGACCTACAGGCCTTATCTAGTAGGTCAGCTGGTCCCATACCTTAGGCTCTCCTGAGCAGTTAAGGGCAGGGCTTATGAAACAAGAATGTTATCTTAGAATGTGCACCCAGGTACGGGGCAGAAGCCTGAGCCTGCCCAAAATGGATCTCCTGTAAGTTTAAATTTTTGAAACATGGTTCTCTTTAAAGCTATTTGCTGTGCTCATTGCGCGGGCTTTGATCTCTCAGCTTATTGGCTGCAACCTATGTAATGGCGGGAAATTGTCTATAAAAGCTCACCCCTTCTTCCTCTCGGGGTCGATCACCTCAGCCAGACCTGCGTGTCACGGTTGAACGGTCGGCCCCAGCATGCTGGCATAAAGCTCTACATGACCATTGCAGCCCTGTGTCCGCTCTTTGTTCTTTTGGGGTGCCCACGGAAACTCGGTACTTTACAATGTTAAGTGGAACATTGAAAAGGCCTCTGTGACTAGACCACAGTTGGTGCAAACTCTGGTGGGAGATAAGGTTAGAAGTGCTGGCAGGTCCCAGATACCAGGGCAAGGTAGAGTTTAGATTTAATTTTCATCATAATTTACATTTTTAAAATATTGGTATGGCTCTGATATAGAAAAGCAACTGTAGAAAGACAGTTGAAAGATCAATATTACTTCTATATTGCAGTTATAACTGTATTAGCTTAAGTGATAAACAGTGATAACTTTTAGGGTAATGACAAAAAGATGGAAAGGAATACATGAAAGTGTGGTTTTGGAAAAGGAGCATACAGGCTGATACACTAAATGTGAATAGTCAAGGACTGACAGGAAACACTAATACGTTTTAGGATTTTAGATTGAACGAATAAATATATAGAGGTGCTATTCCCCACCAAATTCATGAGATGGGGAATTTGGGCAGAAGAATTGATTGGTGCATCAGTAATCAATTTTTTGACAAGATAAGTTTAAGGTGTGTATTAGTCTATAAGAAGTAAATGACAAAGGGCCTTCTGGAGGCACAGCAGGTTGAGTGCCTCACTGTGAGGCATCCAAGGCAAAACAGTGCAAGTTCGATCCCCAGCCAAAGAGGGGACCCACATGGCCCAGCAGACCTTTTCTGCCTTACCCACTGCTCCCCTCAGCAGTGTATTTCAGTCTATCTGCCTGTTCTGCTCCCTATTCTGTCTCTGGTGAATCCTCTCACCTCCTGCAACTCTGGCCTGGACCCCAGCTCTTGTATGTATATATAAATAAATAAACCTTTAAAAAACAAAAAGAAATAAATGACAAAATGGAAGTTGGATATGCATCTTGGGGTTTATAAATGAAGATAAATTAAGAGCACATAAGGACGACCATAGATCAAAAGAAAATAAGATGGTCTAGAGCAACTACTGCACTGGTAATATCTAGTGAAGGAAAAGAGAAAACACAGTAGTTTAGAATTTTAGTGAATTGTTTTTATAAAACAAGGCTATTATTATCTTGGGTACCTTACAGAAATATTATATATATGCATATATTTGTATGTATGTATGTATATGTATATGTTTCTCTTCACACATATAGGTGTACATGTATATTATCTTCTTCATTCAACATTTATGGTGAATCTACTCTATTTTGACACAGTTCTAGATGTTGAAAGCATAAGGAAGAATATGAAAAAATTCCTCTTCTTATGGACCTTAAATCCTAATAAGTTAAAGTGTTTGCATGAGGGAAGGTAAATAATGAAAATATAATGCACATTTTAAAATGATTCTTTCAAGTAGTGCTAAGTTCTATGAAAAAGTTAAGGAAAGTGACTCAATACAAGTGATAGAGGCAGGCAGCCATTAGAGACTCTACTTCACAAATATATTAGTAATATGTATCTCATATCTTAACAAGGAGGATTTGCACTGAGACCTGAAAGACGAGCTGAAACCATTTATGTAAAAACCTAGAAAAAATTCCAAACAGAATGACTCTCAAGTACAAAGACTGTGGCTGAAATGAAAGTTGGCGTATTTGAGAGGGAGGTTAGTACAGCTGTAGGCCAGTAAGTGGAGGAGGATTGCAAATTCTCCTTTATTTATTTTAATTTTATTTAACAAAATACCTTCAAGATTAGTTCATATCAGAATCCCTCTTTCCCTAGTGACTGCATATTTCATTGTATACTTAGCAATTTGAGCATTTTACCATACCAGCTACTTATTTAAAAAAAAAAAAATTAATTTATTTTAATGAGGTAATGTTAGGCTCCTTCCCAGGAACAAACATGGCAATGATTAAGAAGCACTAGATGTGAATAATCAAGTTAATAGCACCTCTATGCATTCATTTATTCAATCCAAAATCTAACTCAGGTAATGCCAGCTTAGTGCACCCATGACCCACTAACCCACAGTGTGCCACCACAATTGACTGTGCTTCTTTCCCTTTGTTCTTAATCCTTTCTCCCCCTGTCCCCATTCTAGATATTTAGGTTGTCTACATGCATTTGCTCTTATAAACTGTATTCACTACTGTAATAAATATGGTTTTGCAAATTAGGGTGATTATATCTGTAAGAAAATTTCTAGAGATGTGCATGCACTATAAATTTTGCCATGTTTACTTTACAATTTGGTAGTTTTTCCAAATAAATGTTCAGAGATTTTTACCAGTGTTCATCCTCACCAACAATCGAGCCTTTACCCTCATCTAGTCAATGAACCATAAATGTTTCAGTTTTACTTGATCTGCCACATGAAAACGGTATCTCCCAACATTAGCCCAATTAAGAATAATATAATGAAATAATTATATCTCACTGTAATTTCACTTTATTGTATTTCCCTATTAGATAGCTCTTGTCTATTTTCATGTGTGTAAATCTATTTCCTTTTTCTGTTCATGTGAAATGTCAGTTTATATTTTTTCCCCACTTCCATTGTATTGCTAAATTTATTTCTGTAATCAGTCCATTACTGATTGACTCCTTGAGCAAATATATAGAACCAATACTATGCCCAAGGATGGGAAGTAGCAATAAAGATCCTCATTCTCTCCCATAATCCAGTAGACTATTAGCATTTCTTCCAGATTAGAGATTATAATTTATAATTTATGTTTCTCTTCTGTACTTTGGACTGATAAATTGAAACAGAATACTTTGGTAGAGGAAAATTAGGACCAACTTTCAGACACTATTTTCCCACCACTTTCAGGTCCTAAATCATTGGTATAGAATTGAGAAATATTCCTCTTTTACAAAGAATACTGAAAATCTAAAATATGAGCATAGTTGGAAACTTCTTCCTAGTACCATGTGCTTATCTTCACTGACACAAATTGCAGAGATTCCTTTTGGAAATTGTTCTCATACTTGTAACTATGACTGCCTGAACATGTGAGAATGAACATGTGAGGATGTTTTGTTTTGTTTTCTATGTAGTTACAATAATGAGTGATAGAGGATAAATACATTTAATGAAGAGTAACAAGAATAGTATACAGTCTGAAACCCTTCTTAATCATTCCACTTCCCTCACAATATTACTCCTCTATTCAAACAAACATGCACAATTTTGTGTGAATGTAGATATCTATATTCGCCATGATTTTAAGACACATAATTCACAATAATACACACAGATTATTTTTCCATGGTAGAGGCTGCCCAAATGATGGTCACTGTAAATAAATAAGATAGCCTCAGGTTTACCTAAATTTCCATTTCCACAGATTCCAGATCATACATGCACTATCATAAACAATTGTCCAAAGAATTTACAGAGGGGTGGAAAAAACTTTTAGAAAAAGGTAAAATTTCATTTCCAGGGTTTTCAAAGGCTTCCTTCAGAAATACTTTAAATAATCCAAGGGTCTAAGCAATAAGACTATCATGTCTAAAATTTTAGAGGCATCACCAAGTGTTAATTACCACTTGCTCTTACAGTTTTCTATTTTACCTCTAGCCCAAGTATCTTTAATTTATGTTTAGTGAGCTAGGAAAGCAGTAATTTCCTTAACCATTTCCTTACAAAGAGATTTGCTATTCTTTCCAAATCTTGATCTTCAGTTTCTTTTCCCTTAAGAGAAGTCCATGAAAGAAAGTGTATAGTAAAATACAAATATTCTAAGTTAGGTAACATTGTCAAAATGTTACTCAATCTCAAAACTTCTTCCCTGAGCCAATTTGTTAAGCAATATTTATTTCCTTGTGACAAAAAAAGAATAGCAAAACTATCATTTCCAAAGAAATTGTCTCACAGAAGGGACAGTTAGGTAAAGTTATAAAATAATAAGTCTTCAGGACTATCTTTGCTTTTGGTGTCAGCATCCTTTCGTTCTTATTTTCACCTTTTGTCCTAACATTTGGGAAACATGAAAATTTGTCATATACATGATTCTTTTTCTCTAGGTTTTATTTATGCTCCCAAAGCTTTTATAAAAGGTGAACTAAGCCTGGTGACCTGGGCCAACAGGGAAATTTTCTTAACTAACTACCATGTGCTCACAATGTCAATGCCATCTGGCCTCCAGAACTGTGAGGAATAAATTTATGTTGTCTATAAACCACCCAGTCTGTGGCAATTTGTTATAGAAGTCTGAAAGGACCAAGCCAGTTATATGGAAGAGATGTTATTCTCACTTTATAGGTAAAGTAGAGGATTGCATGATGAATAAATAAACTGTTCAAAACTTTACAAAGGTGAAGTGCAGGCCTAGGATAAATGTCACAATTCCAAATCCACATTATTCTCATTGCCATAGTACTACTGTTTTTCGTTGAGAAGCATCTGGATACATCATTCCATTATGACTGCTTTGCTATCCTTGCCATCTGTCATGAACCATGAAATATGTTCATAAACATACAACTTCACTAAATAGGCAATATAAGTTATTCCTTTTATCTGTCAATAACAAGCTTATACAGTGCCCCCAAATATTCTATAACTGTGCTTCAGCAAAAGTAAACTTTAAAATCCAATTAAACCCCATGCATAGCAGAATCAGACTCATCCCTCAAGGCAAACTGATACATGACTTCCCAGTGATGTTATCTCTACCATATATTTTCCTTTCCTGCAACAACCCAAGTTATCATGCTATTTCCTGCAGAGTCAAATTTTAATATACAGCAAGCCAAGTTGTGATAAGCTGAAGAAAGAGATAAAGGTAGGTGTGTCTCACTGGCGTAACAATATGAGCTTACTGACTACTTGGGGATGATTTACCCCAAACAGAATTTAAATATGAATGGAGAAGAGGTCAGGCCTGGACTAGAAGAAACACATAGTTTTAGTAACAACATCAGGTTTTGTTTGAACATCACTCCCTCTTCTATACCTTCTGACCTCTGTATTGACTTAGAACTTTCCAAAAGAGCTGCCATACTTTTGTCCATATTACTACAGTTGGACCAGTGAGACTTATTTGTGGGACTTCTATTGGTATTGTGGTGAGGGAAGTTCCTTTTCTTTCTCTCCTTTCTTTTCTACTTTTCTTTTTATTCTTCTTTATTTGTTGCCTTCCATTCCTTACTGCCTTCTTCCTTCCTTAATTTTTCTTTTCTATTTTTTTCCCTTCATGTGAAATTGAAAGGATGTAAGTCTCAATAGAATTTACAATGGCCATGAATGATATAGAAACAGTCTTTCTGAAAGTTAATATAATACAGAGAAAACCTGAATAAAGGAAAGGAGGAAAACTGAATCCTAATATTATTTTTATTTTAAATCCTGGACCTCACCATGCTTGAAATGAGAGCTGCCTCAATACCACTGCAGTAAGGAGTCAATAAATTTTATGTGATTTTCTCACTCCTTCTTTCCTTTTGTTTTTCTCTTGTTTTTTTTTTTTTCTTCTTACACTATTTGATGTATCTTTCTGTTGTTTGTTACTAAGAATTCTAATTTAGGAACACAACAATCAGTGATTTTATATGTTTTTTTCCTTAAAAATTATTTAAGACAATAACCACTGAGCTTCATCAATCCTTAGTTGTACAGTTTACATGATTCAGCCTTGCCCTTTTTCTTGATATTTAGTGATCAAATGAAATATGTATTGTGTCTGTGTAAAACACAGACTAGAATGTTTTAAAATTTTATTTCTTAATGAGAAATTCTATTATGAAATCCTGAGATCAGAAACTGCTAAATACTTGCAAAATTAATGAGATTTTTAGTTGATAATTAAATGCAGTCTTTTATTTTAAAGATCACAGTCATTTAAAATTATCCAATAAACAAGGTACAATGATTTCATTATATTTCTCTCATCTCTTCCTCATAATCTCTTTAATCCTATACTTTCTGCTGAAAGAACACTTTTTGTTTCAGTCTGATTCAGTTTTATGGGAACTGTTTTATATAGCTTGCTTGATATTTCAAACTGAATAGGGAAGAATGGTTTCAAAAAGTAAGTGTCTGGTAAATTATAGCTGAAATTTCAGGATGGAAATAGTTTCTCAATTTGGGTTTTCCTTTATCTTTCTCTCTTCTTCTTCCCTTCCTACCCTGATTCTCTCCCTCTTTCTTACTACCTACTTTTATTACTCCTTCCTGCCTTCTTTCCATCATCTATAGTAAATATTTGAGGAACTACAAACTTGGTATACACAGCTTAGGAAAATATGTTCTTACTCTCTAGTGGCAGAGAGGGGTGAAAAAATTGATTAATACAGTGCTTCTGTTTTACTTACTCTAAAAATTTCAAAGATATATTTAATCATTTCATTTGAAAATTTCCAGGGCATACAAATTATAGATTGAAATTTAGTTAAAAATCTTGAAGCTCATTTTAATGCAAAAATTTTGACTTACTGGTTTTGGTAACATATAAACTTATATGCTAAGTCTAAAATAATACATGAAAAACTTTAATATTTAAAGGGAAAATATATATGTAACTCATGCTAAATGCTAAAAAAAAGAGGTGGGTACAGAAGCCAACACTTGTTATGCACTAAAAGTGTATCAAAAAATAATTTAAGTCCCCACCTGCCACCTGTCTAGATTGATGAATCCACAAACTCATAATGGATGAAGTGGCAGAATGGTACTGTCATATCCTAAAGACACCACCAGCCAGCAACATTACCCAGCAAAAGCCCAGAACAGTGTAGTGGGAGGGGAGCAATGTCCACTCCAGGTACATTGGCAAAGATATAAAATAAGTAATGGGTAGAAAGAAAAAAACAACCAAAACCACGTGAGTCCTCAGAGGTATAAAACACAGAATGAACTAATCTCCAAAAACCACTTTCAAGCACATGGAAGATAAGTATTCTTTTTTTTTTTTTTTCAGTTTCACTTTCTCACTAGATTTATTTAATTGTATTTGACAACATTTGTAGTCCCCAGGTAGTTCCCACCACCATTTTACCTGTGTACCATCACCCCAAACCCTTGTACTCTTTCTGCTCTCCTCCCTGTCTTTGCCCTCCCCTCCCTCCAACTCCCCCCCATGTTCCCTTTGGTCTATCTTTAATCTTTTGATCTTGTTGACTTTGTTTGTTTTTGGTTGTAATCGCCCATTTTCTTGAGCTTTCTCTTGTTTTTTTTGGTTTTCTTCTTTTTATTTTTTGTTGTAGTTGTTGTTCTTTCACATTCCTCCTAGAAGTGAAGACATCGATATTTTTCTCCTGCCTGTTGACTTGTTTCACTGAGTATAATTCCTTCTAGCTCCATCCATGTTTCTATAAATGGCCCTACTTTATAATTTTTGATTGCTGAATAGTATTCCATTGGAAGTTATGTATTTTATCAGACATGGGACTGTGATGATAAATAAGTAGAACAGCAAAAAAATCACCAAAAAACATAAAACACTCAGAATAAAATCAGTGTCCTTAAAACAAAATCAATCAACAAAAGATAGAAAATGAAGCTCTAAGAGAAAACAATTGAGATTCTGGTTATGAAAAGATAGAGAAGATGAACGATTCAGGAGTAAGTTATAAAAATAGAATAAACCAAATAGAAGAATGAATATACTTGATATAAATGAACAAAGTAGCTAGGAAGAAAAGGAAAGGGAGAAGCAAAGTAAAACAAACCAAAGGAACATTGAGAATTATCCAACTTCATGAGGAGAGTCAACATAATACTAATGGGTATACCACAGTGGGAAAAGAAAGGAACAGAAAATGTATTTTAATAATGGGAAACTATGGACCTATGCCAGGGAAAATTCTAGCACAGCCCCAATCCTTGAAACCTCAGAGTTCCTATCACCTTTCTGCCCAGATGCCAGAACCAAGCTGGGAGAGATAACTAGGCAGCCCCCATCCCCATGAAAACCCACAAACAGACTTGGGATGCTCATGACCAGTCATTGGGGAGGAGTCATGCCCAGCAGAAGTTCTACCAGCAGCAAATGGGTCCCAAAACAATGTGGAGAAGGAAAAATACAAGTGACCATGTAAGTTCTTAAGAGAATAATACAGCACAAAAAGAGAACAAATATCTAAAACCCAAGATACAAAAATATGTCCTGCCTATCAGATACAAAGTTGAAAATTGTCATAATAAAGAAATTAAAACAATTTCAATAAGATGAAACATGATTCAAGGTTTTCAATGACAATGGAATTCAGTACATAAAAATAGAAACAGAGGAAATGAAAAACTCAGCAGAAAGTGATGGAAGTAAAATAGAGAATGGAAGAACTAGTCAGTGTTCTTGTAGATGTGAATGATCAAATGACCTGAGTAGAAAAGAGAGATGAAGTTTAAAAAATAATAATAAAAAAATACTCTAGGAATTAACAGATTTAATGAGGAAAAACAACATAAAAATAAGGGAAATTCTAGACAAGGAAGATAGGAAAAGAAAGTGAAAAATGTATTTAAAGAAATAAATGGAGGAAAAATTACCAAATCTAGAGAAAAGAATAAATTAACAAATCCAGGAAACTAAAAGAACCCTGGGGTATCTAAACAAAACATGACTGGCACAAAAATATATAGTAGTGAAACTTCGAAGAGTTCAATATGAAGAAAGAACATTAAAACTGGAAAAGGGGGGAAGCAGATAATCTAAAACGTTACCCCCATCAGGTTAACAGTCATTGTTTTCAGATTTCTCTGAAAACAAACAACAACAACAAAACACCTAAGGCAAAGAGAAAATAGAAAGACATGCTCCAAATAATTGTATATAAAAACTTCTATCCAAGAATACCCTATCCTGCAAGGCTCTCCTTCAATGTGAGGGAGACATAAAAGCCTTTCTGAGATACAAAGATACTCAAAGAATCTGAAAACATTAGACCAATTTATGGGAGATATTGAATAAGCTCATGATTTAAATCAAAGAGACAAACAATCACAAAAAATTACTGAATAAGTAAAGTACTAAAATTAAGAACAAAATAGTAGCAACAGACGCATATAAATGTAAATGAACTAAACCTATCAGTTAAAAGGTACAACATATTTAGAATATGACCTTCTGCTGTCTCCAGGAAGAGATACATTCTAAACTCCAAAGACATACACAGGCTCAATGTAAAGGGCTGTAAAAATAATCTTTCAAGTGAATAGAACCCCAAACAAGGTGGGAACAGACATTTTTAGATCAGACAAAATAGATTTTCAGTTATAAGAGGTAACAAGTGACAGGGAGGGAATGTCTATAATGATAAGGGAATAATAAAAAAGGCAAACATAACACTAATTAATGTGTACTCCCCATAAGAAGGAGCAACAAAATACATTAGGCAACTGTGATCAACTCTGAAAATAGGTATTGGAAAAATCACATTTGTGGCAGGGACTTTAACACTTCACACTCACCAAGGATAGAACAACTATGCAGATAACAAACTTTAAACAAATAATTAGATTACACAGACCTGGTAGACATTTACAGGACATAGCACCCCCAAAATGTACATATTTTTCTCATGTGCACATGGGACATTCTCCAGAATAAACCACATGCTGGGTCAGAAAATAAATATCAACAAATTCAAGAAAATTGTAATCAATTTACATAGCATAGCATATGCTCAACATATAGCATATTATACATAGCATATTCTCATAATATAAATATATAGCATATTCTCATATTCTATGTATGATATAATATAGAGGTATATTCTAATATAGAGGTATCAAACTAGAAATCAAATAACAATAGAAAGTAGGGAGATCCTTTAATACATGAAGGACAGACAACACACTACTAAAATATTCTTAGGTCAGCCAAGAAGTCAAAGAAGAAATAAGAAAATACCTTGATATGCTACGTTATTTATAATAGGTAAGAATTGGAATCAACCCAAATGCCCAAAAATATATAAATGGATCAAGAAGATGTGGTATATATACATAATGGAATACTATTCAGCAATCAGAAAAGATAAACTAATGCCATGCTCAGCAACATGGATGGAGCTAGAAGGGATTATGCTCAGTGAAATAAGTCAGAAAAATATTGGATTGTTTCACTTATCAGAGAAATAAAGGGGAACCGAATAAAGCATTTTGGAAAAATAATAATGATTAAAAAAAAGCATGACAAAACAAAACAAAAATAGCAGACAACTATAAATCAGAGACATTCTGTAGAGGAGGGGAGGGAGAGATCAAAACAAGGGATGGAAGTGCACAGGAGATTATGGTTATGGCGCACAGGTGAACTGGTGGAGGAAATTCTATGAGGAAATTCTATGAGAAAAGAAAGCAAACATTGTAAAAAAAACAGTGAACAATCATGTAAAATATCAATAAATAAATATATACCTTGATAAAAATGATAACAAGGACAAAACTTTCCAAAACACACTGAAGTACTAAGAGAGAAATATAGGGCCCTATCAAGAAACAAGAAAGAGGACAAATAAGTGACCATCTCTCTCATCTTGAAGAATTAGGAAAGAACAAACAATCCAAAAGTCAGCAGAAGATAAATAATAAAAAAGAAAACTGAAATGATTGAAATAGAAGTAAAAAAGACATTTCAAAGCATTAATGAAACCAAAAGTTTGTACTTTGAAAAAAAAGACAAACCCCTAGCAAAGCTTACCTCAAAAGAGAGAAAACTAAAGTAAATAAGATCAAAAGTAAATGAGGAGAAATTACAACAGACAATATAGAAGATATTTCTGTGAATATTTTTACAGTAATAAATCTAACACCTAGAAAAGGTGAACAAATTTTTAGAATCATACAAATCTCCAAGGCTGAATTAGAACAAACAACCACATACAAAGAAATTCAAACAGTAAGCAAAACTCTCTCAAAAACAATGGTCCAGGACCAGATGGACTCACAATTTATTTCTACCAAATCTTCAAATAGAATTAATGTTTATCCTTCTGAAGCTTTTCCAAAAAAGAAAGAATATTCCCAAGTATATTTCATGAGGTCAGTGTTGCTTTAATATGAAACACATAAAAAACACATGCAAAAAGAAAACTATAGGCTAATTTGTCTAAGGAACACAAATTCAGAAACTGTCAATAAAATCTTAGCTAGCTGAATATAGCAATGCATAGAAAAGATTATACCCAAGTTTGTTCAACGTCATAAAATCAATCAATGTAAATCACCACAGCAATGGTGGGGAAGATAAAAAACATGCTATATCAGTAGATGCTGAGAAAGCAATTTATAAGATTCAAAATCCACTTACAATGAAAATTCTTGAAAAATTGGAATAAATGGAAATTATCTTAACAAAATGAAAGCCATATATAACAAACTCACAACTAAGATCATTCTCAATGGTGAAAACTTGAAAGTTTTCCACTAAGATCTGGTACAGGACAGGAAATCTCTTCTCACCACTGCTACTAAATATAATACTTGAAGTCCTAGCTAGAGCAAGTAGACCGACAATAAAAATAATTTGAATTGGGAAAGAAGTAAATCATTACTTGAAGATGACATGATAATATAAATATTGAACCATCAAATCTACAGGATGAAATAATCAATACAATTAGTTTAGCAATGTGGCAATGTTTAAATCAATAACAGTAATCAATTATCTTACTTTATACAAGAAAAGAGCTAGAAAAGGAAAAAAAAAATCAAGAAAACAATTCCATTTACAATCGCACCCCTCAAAATTTAATACCTGGGAGTAAACCTAGCAAGGAAGGTAAAAGATCTAGACAAAGATAACTATAATACATTGTTAAAATAAATAGAGGACACATATAAGTAAAGAAATAATATCTGCTCATGATGGGAAGTCTCTACATTGTAAAAATGACTGTTTTACCCAAATAATAAACATATTTAGTGCAACCCAAATAAATATATCAATGACATCTTTAAAGAAATAGAGCAAATAATACTAAAATTCATATGGAATGCCAAGACTTCAAACAGTCAAAGTATATCTGAACCTGGTCCCTCCAGAATGAGTCTAGTCAGATTCTGTAACAGACCAAAATGACTTCTGTGAGTCAGGGGGGACCTAAGATTTTCTTCAGAAAGTAAAATAACAACCCACTAGACAAGTAACAAAATGTGGTTTATATTTCTCATGTCTCTTCCCATACTTATAAGGGACAAACTTGTCCCAGGCATGCAGTCTACATGTTTGAATAACATGGAAATAATGTTGTTCTTTATTATAAACACCCGATCTCAGCGCAGAGTTTTGGGCTGCTTCCAGCCTTGATAAACAGTCCAGAGGCTATTTTCAGAGGATTACAAAATCTCAGAACCCTCTTTTCCAGACCTCCTTTTAGTTTGCAACAAACATCTATTCAAAAATTTTGATGCTCAATCACTAACTACTCCATGTTTCTGTTTTTTTGCAGTAAGCACTCTGACAAATGGAACTCTAAAATCCCTAGATGAGATATCCCAAAATCTTTCTTCAATACTTTAACTTCTTCTACTGTGCTGATTACTTTTGGCTATGGGCAAATTTCAATACCTCATATGCTTCCTCCAAAGTCTCTCCACTGCTTGCTTCTTTGAAATCTATCCAGATTACTCATTGTTTACTCCTAACTACACTAGCATGAGGAACATTTGCTCTGAATAGCAACCCAGAGATCCCAATCTTTTGTTCTTTAATGGATGGAACACCAACTATCACATAAGCAATTATCAGTACATAGGTGTTACCTTACTTTTCCTGGTAAGATCTGCAACATCTGCAAGGTCCTCAAGGTATCATGGGAGTGTCAGAGTCCAGGCCATGAGGCCTGGTTGCTGTGATATGGTAATTATTGGAACACAGCATTCAGATTCAGAACTTAATGGAGAAATTGGAAGAAAGGACATGGCATTCTCAATACTGGGTGTATATCCTGGCATTTTGGTACTAGCAAATAGATATAGCATTTTGGGACTCACTTGTAGATTAGAAAAGACAAATTAATGCTACAGGTAAAGGATACATACCACTCAAGCATAATAAAAACAACTAAATCAAATTGAGAAACTGCACCAATTGGCAATAAAAAAATTCCTAGCTTAAAAGGGTATATATTGCCAATATATGGGGGCAAAGGGATGTATACTGACCTTCTAAGATCTGAATAAAAATTTGTGGATGATTCATCCTAACTGAGAGACATGATTCATGGTAATGAACAGGGTATCCTCGATCCCACAGACATGGTTCTCATGGTGGCTATTTTGACTATCACTGCTAGTTGAAACAATAATGAGTATTCTATTTCTTATTCAAGGAATATGTATTCTCAATCTTATCATTAATTTTTTTCCTAAAAATTACAATATCCATGTCAAAATTATGCTGATGTGGGGATCACAGTCTGTCTCTAACAAAGAAAATGTGACTTTTACCCCTTAAAAAATAAAGGCAGAGATATTCAGTCTCTATGTTAGGTAGGGCCAATGCTTCCTTCCTGTAGGAAGCAGTGACAGAAGACTGAACTTTGGCCTTTAACACCCTATAAGATTATGAAAGGGGCTGAAATCTCTGAGGGGGCAATGACATGGAGTGGGTATTTAGCATAAAGACCCCACCCACCCCCCTTCAAACATCTGTCACCCAGTATTTCTGAAAATCATGTATGCACATCCTAGACCAAAGCTACTTAAATCCTTTTATTGCACACTGGCAATCTCCAGTTGTAAAACTGCTTTTATCTTATCCAACAGGAGATCAGGATCCAGGGATTTTGTTCAACGAAAGTGGGCAAAACCCATTTTCCACCTATAACTGCCTGCCCCTTTTGTTAAACAAAACTAGCCAAACCTGTTCAAGACCCTAAACCCCTGCTCCCTCACCGAAAAGTATATATGTAATCTGCAGCCTCAAGATTCAAGGTGCAATTTCTGACTTCAGTTTGCCTGTATTTTCTTTTTTGGGTGTGTACTACCATTTACAACAAAGCATCATTTCTAACTTAAAAAAGAAAAAAAGGACAGAATAGCTAATTAGATTCTTCTCCAAAGACATACAGGTGGCCAATAGGCACATGATCAAATCCTCAAAATAGAAATTGAAGTTTTAAATAAGAAAACAACAGAAATTCAGCATGTAAAGAGTTCAAAAAATGACACAAAGAACTCATTCAAAACTCTCCATGATTAGGGAAGTAGTTAAATGTACAAGTCCTTGACACTGCTTACCTAAATGCAGTGAGAACTACACCAAGACACATAGGAGTGAAACTAACAAGAGTTCAAGTATATGGACTGTGCTATATTTCTATAACATATGGCTATTAACCTAAGAATCTTATAAATCACCACATTACCATAACAATGAAATAAAACATCAACAAGTCCACACAAAGTAATTGCAAAGGGAAAAAAAAACCAGGAAAGAAAAATTAACATCTATCAACGGGGTAATAACACATCCTCTTGAGAGAAATCCTGAGTAAGCAGAAGATATTTATAATTCAAAACTCAAAAAGAAACATAAACTCATTTTATCATTTGAAGATTTTCTAAGAAACCCTCTGGAATTTGAGATTCAAAGGTTAAGAACAGAAATATATAAAAAGTGATTGAACTCAGGGGAAAAAAAGATAAAAGGACAAAAGAGATTTGAACAAATGATAAAACGTCCTCATCCTTGGATAGGATAATTCCAAATTACAAAGATGTCTATTCACCTCAATTTAAATTACACCTTTAATTTAATTACAATAATAATACAAAGAAGGTTTTGAAATAGAATTCAATAAGTTGATGCCTAAATTCACAGGGCAAAACAAATGTGCAAGAATACGCAGGGAAACATTGAAAAAAAAATGGGAAAGTATCATTACCAGCTATTAAAGACTACTATAAAGTATCTTTAATAAAACAATGTAGTACTGGTGTATGGATAGGAAATTAGACCAGAGGAATAAGAAAGCCCACAGAAACATACAGAGATTTAATACTTGATAATGGAGGCATCATAAATCACTTGGACAAAGACAGAATTTTTAATAAATGATGCTGGGACAACTGGGTAGTTATTTGAAAAAAATACATAGGTACAAAATATGCATGAATTAGTTCCAAATTCATTAGGAATTGAAAGCTAAATGCAAACAAGATAGCATATTCTAAGAATTTAGAATTTTATTTAGCCTTAATACAGGAGAAGACTTTCTAATTATATCTCAAAATTCAGAGGTAATAAGGGAAAACCAATAAATTTGATGTTACAAATAAAAGAAAATTTCCCAGAAAAAATGTTATAAATGAAGTTCAAACATAACTAATTGGGAGAAAATGTTTGCCTCATGACATAGGCATAATGTTAATATCCCTAGTAAGTAAACATCTTTTAAAAATTGAGGAACAAAGAAATACAATCTAATAGAAAAAAATGAGAGACTACAACAGGCAATTCACAAAAAAAATGTAAAAATGACAAACATGAAAATTGTACAGCTAAATTAAAATGAGAATTTTCCAAATTAAAACAATAATTAGATATCTTGTCTATTAGATTGTCTAAAAGAAAAAAAATATAATGGCATATCCTATATAGAAGACTGTGGGAAGACATTCTCATACTGTGGACATGCAAACAGGTACAACTCTTGTGGAGGGGAATTTATCAATAATTTAATAAAATTACATTGGAAATTACCTTTTGACCCAGTAATCCCATTTCTAGGGTTATAACCTCAAGATATAGCTTAAATCTTATAAAAATATGTACACACAAAATTATTCGTGTAATATATTATGAAAAATCTTAATTTCCCATGCATGAGAGAGTTGTTGAATAAACTAAATCTACACAGTGGAGAACAATGCAACTATAAAAAAGAATGAGATAAATCTCTATGAATTATGGAAATTAAACAAA
The DNA here is from genome assembly GCA_019455555.1 of Galemys pyrenaicus. Lineage (NCBI taxonomy): Eukaryota > Metazoa > Chordata > Mammalia > Eulipotyphla > Talpidae > Galemys > Galemys pyrenaicus. The sequence continues at coordinate 905,593 of JAGFMF010012245.1, forward strand.
AAAGCAAAGTGCAAAAGAGTATATATAATCAACTGCCCTACTTAATGAAATAAGATAAAATATACATGTATTAGTAATTTGTACACAAAGCAAAAAAGAAAATGTAGTCTTCACTTTAAAAAACTGGTTACCTATTGGAGGAGTGTGGTATGGAAAGAATGAAGAAATTAAACCATAGGGAAGAAGTATGTGAAACTTCTCTGAGTATATCTTCATGTATGGAACTGACACTTCCAGACTTAAAACTATACTACAAATCCATAATAATTAAAACAATATGGTACTGGAACAAAAACAGACACACAGACAAATGGAACTGAATAGAAAGCCCAGAAATAAAGGCACACATATATGGACAACTAATCTTTGACAAAGAAGCAAAGAATTTGCCATGGAACAAGGACCATTTGTTCAATAAATGGTGCTGGGAAAACTGGACAACTATAAACAAAAGATTGAAACTAGACCACTATCTCACACCATGCACAAATTTAACTCAAAATGGATAAAAGATCTGAATATAAGACCTGAAGCCATAAAATACATAAAAGACAATATAGCTAAAACACTACATGATATATATCTCATTGACATATTTAAAGTCTCATCCCCTAAAACAAAGAAAGTGAAGGAAAAGATAAACAGTTGGGATTACATCAAACTAGAAAGCTTCTGTACAGCAAAAGAGACATTAGCCAAAACAAAGAGACACCTTACTGACTGCGGGAAAATTTTTGCACTCCATACAACTGATAAGGGACTGATCACAAAGATCTACAAAGAACACACACAACTCAACAATACAATAAATAATCCAGTCAAAAAATGGGCTGAAGAGCTAAAAAGACACTTCTCCAAAGAGGAAATATAAAAGGCCAACAGGCATATGAAAAAATGTTTAACATCACTTATAATTTGGGAAATGCAAATGAAAACCATAATGAGATACCATCTTACACCAGTAAGAATGGCAGATTATCAAAGAAACAGGCAACAATAAATGCTGGTGAGGATATGATGACTAAGGAACTAGTGCTGGTGGGAATGCAAAGTCCAAGCACATGGAAATCTGCGTGAGGTTCCTCAAACTATTAAAAATGGAGCTACCATATGACCAAGCAATTACACTTCTAGGAATCTACTCAAAGGATACAAAAACATTGATTAAAAGGGATACTTGCATCTCTAGGTTTATTGCAGCATTATTTATAATAGTTAAAATATGAAAACAACCTAAATGCCCAGAAATAGATGACTAGATCAAGAAGATATGGTATATATACACGGTGGAATACTATTCAGCAATCAGAAAAGATAAACTCATGCCTTTCTCAGAAACATGGATGGAGTTAGAAGGGATTATGTTCAGTGAAAAAGAAAAATATGGGATGGTTTTACTTAAAGGAGGAATACTGGGGAACCAAGTAAGGAATCAGGGGAAAAAATAATAACAACAAAAATTCAGCAAGCAACTACATCAGAGGCATTTTTCAGGGAGGAGGAGAGAAAGTGATCAAAACAAAGGAGGGAAGAGCACAGGGGACTATGGTAATAATTCAGGAGTGAATTGGTGGTGGGAATTCTATGTGGATTACACCTGAGAGGAGAAAGCAAACAACGTACAAAAATGAACAGTGATGTAAAACAAATTATATTTAAAAAATATAAAAAAGAGGGCCCCCCTGGTGGCGCAGTGGGTTAAGCAACGCACTATGAAGCAAACCGCAGCCACTACAGCATGAGTTTGATCCCTGCCTCCGGCCAGGAAGGGAACCCACATGGCACAGCAGACCTCTCCTGCCTTGCCCGGTGCTCCCCTCAGCAGTGTGTTTCAGTCAGTCTGCCTGTTCTGCTCCCCACTCTGTCTGGTGAATCCTCTCACCTCCCACGACTGTGGTCTGTACCCCAGCTTTATTTGTATGCATAAATAAATAAATCTTTAATATATATGAAAGAACTGAGAAAAAATAATTTTAAGTACTCAATGAGTTTTTTTATTTCTGTCAATTACAAGTTTATAACCATTCCTTTTTGATACCCACAAGTTACCACAGATTATCTTCATGCTGTACACACACTAATTCGTAACTGGCTGGCTTTGAACAAAGGTTAGTTACCTTCTGAACATGATCCTGTCTCTCTGAGCAGCGCTGCCTCAATTACCTGAAATCTGTGATGTAATGAGAAGAACATGAAGGAATACTGGGAATTCCTGTACTGTGTATTTCATCTTTTGTGTGGGTGTAGTAGAGTTACTAAAGCAATTACTGAACCAATTTAAAAGTCTTCTCTTCTAACCTGCCATGGTTTGCATTTTGCCATATTTACTATAAGAGCATATTATCACCATAAGTCATATGTTCTCATTATATTGGTGTAAACTTTTATTTTAGTTCATATTAAGTTGCTAATATTATTTAGCATTCTTCCCTTGGTATAGGGAAAGTATTAGAAGTCCTATTTGAATTTTGCCTCTCAGGGACTTCCTATTCTTGTTTTTTTCTACTTGTAATGTTGGAATAATAAGTTTATGTAGTAAAACCTAAATCAGTATCCAAAATATTGATAACATTTGATATAGCTTAGTTTTATCCCATTTGAAGAAAATTAATGTTTTCATAGTAAGAAATCATCTTGTGTCACTATTTTTAAAAGTAACACAGAACTGTATTTCCTAAACTCATATTTTTATCAAGATTTGTGATCTTAAGCAATAGAACCTATCTCTGGTTTACTTAAGCAGAAAATTATTTAATCAAGGAACATTGGTTGATTACAAAATTTCCAGGAAAGCTTGATAACCTGGCCTGGAGTGGACATAATTGGTGGGGCGGGGTGCCCAACATTAAGGCCCAGAACATGTAGCCCCACACCCCTGCGGGAGACATCATGACCATTGGTACATCCAGAGCCCCTGATTCTGGACCCAGGATGATGTCACCAGACCACAGATTGAGTGGTCTCTGGATGTGAACATTCTAGCATTGGGTTCTCATAATTGAGATCCTATATGTCACTGGTTTCCAAATAAGTGTCTGGAGAAGGCTTAGCAGATTGACTAAGACAAGAGTTTAGGCTTGCACACTGGTAACAAAGGCAACTAAAAACATATCCATCATATTTTTCTGTCTGCTGTAGGAAGAGTTGAATCTTGGTCTATAAGGTGGAGGTCAAATAGAAAAGAGATTCAGGTTCTATATGCTCGAAAAATGACAAATGTGCACCACCGAATTCGAGTAGGAACAGGAAGCATTGCTCAAGAAAAGGAGGATATTTTCTGTGACTGGATAAGTAGGGGATATTTCTTTTCCATTTTTCCGTCCCCATACGCCACCCCTGTTATTTATCTTCTTCTCAGTTAAACCTTCTCACTATTTAGGTGACCTCTTCTCACTCAAAGAGTGTATGTGGAATATTAGTCAGGGGTAATGGCATTAGGCTAAGAAGAAACTTGAATCTTCTAATTTATTTATTTATTTTTTTTAAAGATTCATTTATTTATGCATACAAGCACTGGGGTACAGGCCAGAGGTGTGGGGATGGTGAGAGGATTCACCACAGAGAGCAGGGAGCAGAACAGGCAGATCAACG
>JAGFMF010012245.1:909233-964365 GCA_019455555.1 Galemys pyrenaicus
ACACTGCTGAGGGGAGCAGCGGGCACAGCAGGAGAGGTCTGCCGCGCCATGTGGGTCCCCTCCCTGACCGGCAGCAGGGATTGAACTCGTGCTGCAGTGACTGCGGTTTGCTTCATAGTGCGTTGCTTAACCCACTGCGCCACCGGGGAGGCCCCGAATCTTCTAATTTATTAATGGGAATAAAAGTAAATCAAATCTAGTTTGCTATTTTAATAGCAAACATAGTAGACTACAGTTGATTTCCAAATGTGATTTGTGACACCAGGACAAAAGCATATTTTAGGTGAAAGGGTAGTAGAAAAATATTCTTCTCAAAACATACAATTTGGAGTCTGCTCTGTGAACAACATTAATGTTCTGTCTACCAATATCCCAATAAGCCTTGTATTTTCTTTCCTTTTCTACTTTCTATTTAGTACAGCAGGTTATGCTGTTTTGAATGTTACTTAGTTGCGGTGTCCACTTAAGTTCCAGTATATTTCCACATAATATGCAATCAATTCTATATAAATACAAATTTAGATCAACTTTGTAACCAGCCAACATTAATTGAGGCTTTCCACAAGTACAATGTTTCTCAAACAATTAAGTCCATAAGCTAGTTAATATAGTGTTTTCAATTCTAGCCTATTGACTACAAATCATTCTGTCATGTCTGGTAGTACTGATTTGTATGTTCTGTTATTTTTTTTTTAAAGATTTATTTATTTATTTATGCATATAAGTACTGGGGTACAGGCCAGAGGTGTGGGGGGTGAGAGGATTCACCACAGACAGAGCAGGGATCAGATCAGGCAGATCAACAGAAGTACACTGCTGAGGGGAGCAGCGGGCACAGCAGGGGAGGTCTGCTGTACCATGTGGGTCCCCCCCCCTGGCCGGCAGCAGGGATCGAACTCGTGCTGCAGCGGCTGCCGTTTGCTTCATAGTGCGTTGCTTAACCCACTGCGCCACCAGGGAGGCCCCTGATTTGTATGTTCTGTTATTACCTTATTTTGCTTTTACCTTGTTAATACCCCGCTGCCCCAACCTTAATTTTATTCAACATAAATTAGTTATGGATTCATGGCTTTCCAAAGGATTAGTATCTGCTTGTATACATACATGCATGTGTGTTGTATGTTTGTTTCTCTTCAGGAAAAAAAAATACTGTTCTGATAATACCCCAAATGTTTCTTACTCAATGATCCAATTGAGTGTATTTCCAGAGACTGATTGGTGCCTACTATACTCTGGAGAAAATGTCACTGTATTTATCATCAGTCCTTACCTTTAGAAATACAAAGCCATTTATCTGAATATAGCACAAAAGTCCCAAGAGTGCTCCCATCTCCAGCATAGGTCAATTTCTTCTATATTACTTAGTATACTTTGCATTTCTCCTTCTTAATATAATGGTTGTTGGTACCTCGTTCTGAGCCCCATTACATAACCACTTCTTTCCCATGTATCTACCTTGCATTGTGGATGAAACAGACACCAAAAGGAGCATCCCGATGTTGTCCTAGCATGTCTGAGCATGTTTCTGACTCTGCCTGGCCCCAATTTTTAATATAACTGTGAAAAAGATACGTGTCAAGACAGCTCTCATCCCCTGGATAGTGCTCATCTGGAAGAATCTGTAACTTATCACCTCTATTGTTTCTTATCCTTCCTTTTATCAGTGTTTCCAAGTACATGAAATGAAGAAAAAGGAATCAATAGGGGAGAAGGAACTGAAATTCTTTGTATATTCCTTAGGCTATATACTTTTTTCAAGTTCCAAATAAACAGAGCATGAGTTAGATGCATACTTATGAATCTTAAACTGCTTAAACTGTTCCTGTTTACTTTAAAAACTTCAAAATTTGTTACATTTCATCTCAGGCACAGGGCTGGTTTACATCTGGATATATAACACAAAGTAATATATTGCAATGTAGTATATATTATGTATAATGTATAAATACATAAATATTATATATGTAATAAATATATGTATATATTATTTACCTCTTACAATAACTCAGTAGTATAAGATATATGGGAAATAGAAATTGTCTGGTTCAAAATAATCACTTTTCTTATCTGAAAAATTGGTCCCTAATTTGTTTTTGATGTTTGTGTTCATTTTACTCCTACAGGTTTAGTTTTTCAAGATTCCCAATGGAATTAAATATGTTAGGTGACCTATTAGAATAGTTATGCTTCTAGTAGCAGAAAATTAGTTAGAATCCTCTGGAGAATGGCCAGCAAAAGTAGCAGCAGAGGGTGTAAAAGCAGCAACTGCATCTGGTAGAAAATGAATAGAAGGGAAGGTACTTTTTTTTTTTTTTTTTTTTTGTGTAGAGCACCTGAGGTATAGGCCAGAGGTGTGTGGAGTATGTGGCAGTGAAAGAACTGAAAATAACTCTTAGGCCACAAGGGAGGCCCCAGGAAGGCACTAATCTTACTATGTTATCAGTTAAAACATTAAAGGTACAGGTATGAAGCTTTGAACTCTATTTTCTTTGTAAGAGTCCCTGTTTCTCTTCATATTTCAAGATCCATGGCAAGATAAAGAACAAAGGTAGCAAATGAAATCTGAGGTGAATAAGCAAAGTTGCCTGATTGTTCTGTAAAATAATTCTTCAAGAACTGGACATGATTCAAAAATTACTTTGGACACGCACAGAAATGACTGCCCAGATGCCAAAAACAATCATCACTGTGTTTAACTTTGTAAGAATAGCATCTTTTTGTCAGAACAACCCAAGAGGGTAGGCTAATGGATTCAAATAGAAAGTATGTGTAACCAAGCTCAGGCATTCTTCAGAGAGGACAGTGCCTTAGGCTGGCTCAGCTCAAACATAGTCAAGAGGCCTGAGGGTGGGCCCTAGGCCACAGGCATGTGTTCTGTTCATTGACCTCTAGCCATAAAGATATTATTACTAGGCACTGTGGTCCAGTTGAAGTGAACACTTAATTTGCCTTAATTTAGTGTAAGATTATGGGTCAACAAAAGCTTAATATTTGATGAGGGATTAGCCTTTTCCAAAAAAGGGGATTCAGAAGGTACATAAGAAAAAGATGATCTCATACTTTACCAGAATGTTAAATAGCATCCTCAAGAGTGGCTAAATGCTCAAACTTGTCTGTTTACACTGAATTTTTTCCCTAATGTTATTCCTAGTTTTTTGCTTTTTAGAGGAAAAAAAGAGCTTTTAGGAACTTGTAGCCATGAGATTCAGGTGATTAAGCCACGTCCATGCCTGGCTAACCAGCAAATTCAAGCACGATGCTTCTAATGATACTTGAATTTATTGTAATGAGATTTTATAAATTCCACTTCCTAACCATCAAAAGAGTTGTAGTCCCTTTGTTAAGCACTAACTCTTGCTTTGCACACAAGTACGTTCCATTTTGTGTGGTCACAGTGCTATTAGTGTCATGGTATTTCTCATAGACAATGACAGTCCCATACTTGCCTAATGTTTTGGTTTTCTGAACTCCCCTCAGGATAAGACACTATTGATTCTGAAGGTCAAAAAAGCTAATGCTTGGAAGGGAATACAAAGAAAAATGCAGTTAGGGCAGAGTTAGTAGTAAATCAATGGGATGACATACAAGCACAGGAAACTTCCTAGGAGAAAGAGAAGAAAGCATATTCACTTATAAACACAGCAGAAAGAGTAGCTATTGTCATTCTGTACTCTACAATCACTAAGGGAGAAAGAGTACATTGAGAGGCAGACAAATATCCTTTTAGAACTTTTGACCCCTTAAGAGTAGTATAGCTCTGTGGTTAAGGTCATACACTCTTGAGTCAAATTACCTAGTTCCAAATCTGGCATGCTATTTACTGGGTGTGTGTGTCATCTTAGTTTCTGTGTCTTAGTTTTCTTATCTATAAATTGGATATTATGGTTACTGCATAGATTTTTTTTTTTACAGAATTAGTATATGCAAAATATTTACAACATCACAAGATATATTAACTGCTATTTTATTCTCAGGTAGCACCAGGTCACCTAACTAGTATTTACTCTTTATTCTCCCAAATTTCAGAGTCATTTCACAGCTCTTAACTCTGTATCTCCATCTCACCTGATCTCATGAGCTTTACTCCTGAAACTTCCTATATGTGTGATGGTTCAAATCTAGGAAAGAAGGGTAACTTTACCAGATTTAGCCAAAGGCAGAAGTCAGGAGACAGAGACAAGTCCCATCTCACCACTAATAGTTATGTGACTTTGGGAATGTTACTTTCCTTCACTTTTCTATAAAGTGAGCAAGATTATTGTTAAGAGTAAATTTGAAGACTTACAAACTGTCTGACCAGTAGGGGGTTGCAAAAACCAGTTAAGTGGATCAAATTTGAACTATGAGCTCCCTAACTGGAAGCCCAACTCTAACTGAACACCACTGTACCTATACCCACTACCTCCTGGCTGATACTGAAAAACATACTTATTCAATAAATAAATAAACGGTTTAAGTACAACCTCAACTCTAGAATGCCCAATTTTCTAAATGTTAGTCACTTACATGAATCTCCCTCCCTCTGCTCCATATCTATTTCTTTGGTGGATTAAAAAAATTAGGCCAATTCAGATTCTGGATCTCTGATACCGCTAACCCTCCTAAGTTGTCTCAAATGAAAGCTACAATTTTATATGTTTAAAATAAGTCTTCCACTTTAAGTCTAGCAGGATTTTGTTATTGTTGTTTGCATCATCGATTAGTCCTGTATGGTTACATATACTTTTTATATTCTTAGATTTTTTTTTTAAATCTATTTTTGTATAGAAGAACTGGGGTGCAGACCAGAGTACAGGGGTTAGGGGAGAGTATTAACCAGAGGCAGAGTGGGGAGCAGTACAGGCAGATCTACTGAAATACACTGCTGAGGAGACCAGAAGGTAAGACAGGAGAGGTCTGCTGTGCCTTGTCTGTTAGCTCCCAGGCCAGAGATCAAACTCAGGCTATTGTGGTGGGCCTTCATGGTGGTAACGCTGAGACTAAATGCCTGGATCACAAGGGGGGCCCTAGATTTATTTTTAAATCTAGAATTTTAAAGCTAGAAATTTCCTTTATAGGGTTCAGTAACAAACAATGAAATCTCTTAAGGGACATCTTCCCAGTATTTTTATTATGGAATTTTTTCTTATGCAGTCAGATTGAGAAAAATTTGTATTACATGTTCAGTTACTAATTTTTTGTCAAATTTAGAACAATCTTGACAAAGCTGACCATATTTATATTTCCATAGCTAGATTTAGGCTTTCATTAATTACTATGAATTTACATTAGGGTTAGAAAATCTTATAAATATTCATAGCATTAAGTTTTTCAGTAACTTACTAGAAGGATGGTCTTGAATAATTTGTGAGTTAAAGTATCAATGAGATTTGATTTGGTTTAGTGATTCAGTTTAGTTTTGTCAGTTTCTTTGTTTTTGTCTTTTGTCCATACAGAATTAAGGCTGCTAAAGTAGGAGAAAGGGTAGGGGTAGAGCCAAAGTGGGGAATGGACCCAATGGCCTAGGGTAAAGGTATATGGGGATTTTGATGGTGGTGTGGTGTAGCAGCATGCATGAGAAGGTATGAACTCAGTCTCCTAAATCACATACAGCTCTATAAACCAATGTTACCTCAGGAAAATAAAAAGAGGTCAATGAGAACAGACTCAGTTTATTTATTAATAGTTATTATAATTTATTTGAATAAAAATGCTCTTACATTTTCTGTGTTCAGCTCCAGTAGCTGAATTTGAAAATTAAGCCACTTTAATCACAGTTAGAAAAGATGGTGGAGAACAAAGACAGGGAGGAGGGCAGAAAAAGCACAAGGGTCTGAGGGGGTGGTGCATGGGTGAAATGGTGGTGGGAACTCCCTGGGGACTACAAATGTTGTCAAATACAATTAAATAAATCTAATGAGGAAAAAAAAGAAAATATGGTGGAAACAAACACAGCATTCAGGTGGGCATTAATTATTTTCAGAGTTGCTTTAATGACAGTTGTTAGCCTTACTCAGTTTCTATAATTTAGAAATAAGTAAAAATTCAGCTTTGTTCAGGAGCACCAAGAATCTACTGAAGAGAAGTTCAATTGCCTTTCTAGCTTTCTGTCTCAGAGAAGCCTACTCATTGCACTTGGGCTCTTGAGCAGAAGTCCTACCTATGGCTTTAGGCTTTGACCGCATGCTGTCCACAGACTTCTGGACCGCTCTGTACTCAATCACAGATTCTAAGTCACATCATCTCCTTTGTTGCTTACTTACTTACCTGGCTGGGCTAGGCAAAGAGCCTGTTCCTTATTCTGCATCACTTTACTAGAGTCCACAGCACATATGCTTGAACTCAGCTCCTTCAACTTTTCTGATACAGCTTTTGGTACAATGGGTAAGATGAGCTTAGCCTCAGATAAAAAGATTAATCTCAGACATGCTGTTTATAGAAAATGTGTGATCGTGTACAAAAGAATTAAAACTCCCAGCACTAAGACCTCCATTCCAAAGTTGAAAATAGTTTTGAACTTCATCTGATTGTTATGAAAATTAATGAACTAATGCAGGTAAAATGTTCAGTGTTTTATTATGCTAAGGACACATGAATTGGCATTTCCTTCTCTTCATAGACCCTCAATTTAATTAACCCAGCTCCTCACTAGAGTCCCTACTTACCAGCTTAGGTTCTGAATACTCATTTGCCATATTCATCAACCAAACCTCGTTAAGTCTCCACAGAGAGTCATAGGTCCCTTCCTTACTGATAGTCAAGGAAAAAAGCAATTTCCATTACTAACACAGAATCCCTAAAATAAAGTGGTTCCATGGAGAAGCTCACTCATCACTTTTTGAGCACAATTAGTGATTATTTAAATGAAGGGATAATGCATATAAGAATTAGTGCATTACAACAAGAACAAAAGGTCAAAGATAAACCAAAGGGATCATGGATGGGGTAGAGACTGGGATGAGGACAGAAAGAAGATAAGGGACTGAGGTGATGGTGCACAGGTGAAATGGTGGTGGGAATTCCCTGGGGACTACAAATGATGTCAAATATAATTAAATAAATCTAAGTATTTAAAAAAAGCATTATTCAGTGAACATTTCCCAAATGTCATTATGTGTTCTTCAAAACATGATTTCAATGATTGCAAAAATAAATAAAGAATTAGTGTATTAGCTGATCAAGTCCTGTAGCTCCTCAAAAACCTGTTGGTAAAGGTCAAGCAGTAAAGAGTCTGTTCCTTTTTTTTTTGAGTCCATCCTATTCCTCACAACGAAAACAAACATGAGATGGAAAACCTACAGAAATTCTAGTGCAAGACTTCCTGAATTCAAATTCTGACTCTACCAATTACTGGTTGATGATATTGAGCGACTTATTAAACTTCTTCATACCTCAGTTTCTTCACCTATAGTAAAAGACGAGTATCTACTTTATAAGGTTGTTCTGAGAGTCAGGGGGTCCAGATCTGCACACTGTTTAGAACAATGCCTGGGATGTAGTAACTATAAAGTGTTTTTAAAATAGAACATATTTTAAAATACTAGATACAAAAACTGTCTCCCCAAAATTTGAAGAGTACGTGTATGTACTAGTTTTATTTTTTTCTTGATTCAGAAAATTGTCTGGAAATCTCTACTGTAGTCACCCCCTAAAATTCTGCATGTTGCCATTCTTTGCCATGGCTATCTGTGCTCTGTTCAGTACATGAAGAATGGAGATTTTATCAGGTTAGACTAAGTGCACTTCTTTGAAAGGATTGTCCAAGATACCTGCCTGACTAAAGACCCAATGCTAGTTCTTAGCACACAAAATTATAAAAAGTTTTTTCAAAATAAAAATGACACTTCTTGGGAAAATTGGATGATTTTTAATGTTAATGGTATACATGCTTAAAATGTGTTTGTCCTCTCTGTTTCCCCCTGACGAACATGTAGTCAGTAATAACTATTCCTCAAAGCATTCTTTTAGGGCCTTTTTGCCAGTTGCATTCCCTGATCTTGAATAGGGGAAGCTTCTCCTGGTTAGATTATTTTTTCTCCTAAATTCTTGTCATTTAATGTACTGACAGTGCACTTACTATGTGCCAGGCACTAAACCAGGTACTGGACTACACCAATGAATAAACACAAACTCTGTTGGTCTGGAGCTATCATTCTGTGGATAGGAACTATGCTGTGATTTGTGACTTCCATTAAAAAAATTAGTAAAATAGTGTACATTTACAGAGACACTTGATCGACTTGATAGACTCAAAGAGCAGAAACTAAGAGAACTTAATCAGAAGCTAAGAGAACAGGACTCTCTTGGTAACAAGATGGAATCCTCCTGGTTAAATGAATCATGTGGGATCAGGGGGTGGTTTCTGATTCTCTGCCTGTGTGTTGTTAGTGTTGGCCTATATTATCTTCAAAGATTCCTAACTCTTCTTAATTTTGCTAAATAGTATTTGTGAAATTTGAAGAAAATTGCAAGCAGGTACCCTAAGGTTAACACTTTTTTTTAATGATGGGGGTAGAACTTTAAAAATAAGATTTATCACCATAACCTCTTTGAAAGAAACATGAAAGTTTACAGGATCAGCTTTATAGGTTGTTTTTTCATTTTTATAACTTCAATATTTAGTTTTTTGTTTCAAAACTAGACATATAATTATAAAAGCAAGAATTAACATATTAGGTGAAGATAAGTGGATTTACACTTGTCTTTTAAAACTGCTGACATGAAATTTTAGTTTCTATATAAATATTTGATGACAAAGTCTCTTTTCTTTTTGAGTGAGGTAAATATGCCACTCATCCAAAAATGACTACACAGGGGGGCAAAATTATCCACAAAACTTGTCACAGTATGAGTCTGATGTAATGACTTCCATGGGCAATTAGTTTTATGAATCCAGATTCTCTGCAAATTGTACAAATTTGTATTTACAACTTGATGTATGTATAACAAATGAGTGATGATTATAAGAAAAGTGCTTATTATACATTTCATGTTTCTATGCTAAAAAGAAAGCTAAATGACACCACAGTAAATTTCATCAAATGCAAAAATGTCAAGTTTTTAAGACCTATATACTTTAGATCAAATACTATCTCATATACATATTTAAAATTGGTTATACCTGGATCATTTGAGGGATCCACACTGTTAAGTATACCCATATATACTTCAAAAATCTGAAAGTTGATTCATTTAAAATCTGCCATTTTGCAGAAGCATAGGGAAAATTATCCATGTATTAATGGTACAGATGGAATTGTAACACACTTCTTTTGTAAATTAATCTCAGTGTGTGTTGTGTACCTGGAGCAAATGTATATTGATGATATCTGTTACTCATCTTCTAAAGAAATTCATTTAGAAAGCTCAGAATGTCCATAAGCTTTGAATCTTTGTTTTAGCCATTTCTTTTAGTCAAACTGCTCATTGTTAAGCTAAATCTTTTTTTTTCTTCTTATAACCTAAATATTTATCTTATTTTTAAGTGTCCTCCCTTTCTGCCTTCTTTTTTTTTTTTTTCTATTTCTGTATCTTGTATAAAACCTAACTTCATTCACCTTACTTATAATCTCATTGGACTTGGTCCAACTGTTCTTGCATCTCCATTCAGGATTCTTAGAAGGATTTTCCTTTCAATATAAAGTTGGTGTATATGCATTTATAGCTGGTATTTCATTCTTCAATTATTTTTGAGATGCTATTAAAGATTTACTGTTACCTGTAGAAAATTTATCTCTCTCATCTGACACTTTGAAGACAAATGCCTTCATTCTGGATCATTTGAGGGAGCCACACTGTTAAGTCTCAGATGGATGCTAGATATTACTTGGCAAATTTGTTTGCTAGTAGTTCTTTAGGGGCGCAAGAGGATAGGGAGATAAACACATAAAATGTCTGAATGAGAAAGTAATTAAATTGTTGACGCTACCTAGGCAAAAAAAGTTGTTACATTAAGAAGATGCAGGTCATTAAATATCAGTTTCTCTCATTCAAAGCTAGTAAAACGCATTCTCCTAGAGATATCAGAAAGAAACACACTCATCACCTCAGCTTCCATAGGGAAATGAAGTTATTTCCCTAGCTATGCAAGCATATAGGCTTGTAATGTCTTAGATCCCAATACGAGCTAATTATTCCAAAAGAAAGTTAATCTCTGAGACTCTAAGTTAATAATATGCTTCTAGAATAGTCAGTGTAAAAAAATGGTAGGGAGTTCTGATTTTGGCTATGTCAGGCTAGCTTATATCAGATCAACAATCACATTGAATACAATTATAAAGCTAGATTTAAAAAATGTTTGAAGACATCCAAGAGCTTCCAAGAATTTTCTTTCTGTGTTTAAGGGGTTGTGATACTGAAGAGAAGGGAAGCACAGAGAGAAGCTGACATTTGGCTGAGAATTTCTTTTGAGTCATTTCATGATTAATAAGCAGTGGACAAAATGAAGGGAAGCTAAGCTGAGATTCTGGCAAGCTCACAAAGCTGATGAGACCAAAATGGGGTTTATGATGCACCAAAATTGAGGGCTGACAAAAACTCTAGACATTCAATGTGCTCACATGAAGTCTTAAACCCCTGGTAAGCCATAAACATACCTGGCTTCAAAAAAATCTGAAACTAATATTTAAGTTATCTCAATCCCCAATTACATTTAGAAGATTTGGTTCTATATTAATTTCCTGACAGAAACTGAAGTATGTTCTTTCTAGGATGACAGTGACATCTACCAGACTCAAATTATCTCAACAGTCTTTCAAAAACAATGACTGGAATTTAATTTGAAAGTAACAAAAAAAGGAAAATCTTTGTGAGTTTAGGGAAAATAATTCTTAGCTACGATTTCAATGCACAGCCCTTCTAAGAACAAATTGATGTATCGAAAGTCCTCAAAATTGAGACTTCCTGATTTGAAAGGTGTTATAAAGGGAATGAATAGAGAAATTACAAAATGAGAGGAAATAACAGCACACATTTCTAATAAATGATTTACATCCAAAATGGGTAGAAAACTCACAAATTTTAATAAGAAAATAGCAGTACTATTTTAAAATTTTTGTAAAAGATTTGCTAGGAGATAGCATCAAGGATAACATAAATGACAACTAAGCATATAAAAAATGCTCAAAATCATTAGTCATTAGGGAAACAAATTGAAATCATAATGAGACATCACACACTCTATAATGAGAAATAAAAGATCATACTAAACACTTGCAAAAATGTCAAACCTTTTACTACTATCATATATTGTAGTGGGAATGGAAAGTGGTACAGTCACTTGGGGAAATAAAAGGTATTCTATTTCTTATAAAAGTATTCTTACACTAAAAGAAGACCTAGCAATCTTACCTCTAAATATGTTCCCAAATGAAATGAAACTATATTCACACAAAGTGAATATAGGCATATCTTATTTTATTGAGTTTAGCTTTATTATACCTTGCAGATGTTGCAATTTTTACAATTTGAAATTTTGTGGAACCCTATAGGAGCACGTCTACTAGTGCCATTTTTTCAACAGCATGTGAGCACTTTATATCTCTGTGCCATATTAATGAAGGTATAAACATTGTTTTTTAGATATTATGCTATTGCACACTTAATAGTCTACAGATCGTATAAATATAACTTTCATATCTACTGGGAAGCCACAAAATTATGTGAGTCTTTACTACAATTATTATAGTGGTCTGAAAATGAACATGAAATATCTATGAGGTATACACATAGTGGCTTTTTTTGTAATCATTGCAAACTAGGAACAACCAAAATATCTTTCAACTGGGGAATGTATAAAGAAATTATAGAACAATAGGATATTATTCAGCAACATAAAAAGCAAATAAAACAATATGGCTCACTCTCAAAGACACAATATGGCAAGTTAAAGAAGTTAATCTCTAAGAACTACATGCTTTGTGTTTTTACTTACATGGCATTCTTGGAAATGCAAACCTATAGAGACAGAAAGCAAATCAATGGGAACAAAGAAAGGTGTTTACCAAAAAGGACAGGGGACAATTTGGGAGATGGAGCTAAGCAAAGTTTAGGGATGGTGGTATGTGTGTTTATCAAAACTTTCACTAAGTACAATTAAAAACTCTGGATTTTATACATAAAATAAGCCTAAAAAGTCATGGAAAGATGAAGAGCAAGGAAGAGGCAGATCATCTAGGGAGCTCAAATCTCAGTGATGTTACATATATAACCACTAAAACACTTATACTAAGAAATATACTCAATAATACTTTTTATAAATGTAAATGGAATTCTAAAGAATCCTCTAGTAACCCATGAAGAGGAAAAAAATCAAAATAAAATAGAAAATTTATTTCTTAATTTATCAATAACTATAGTAAATAAAAGTGGTCTAGATATATCTATTAAAAGACAGATATTATCAAATTGGATTAACAAACATGATATTCCATTTACAAGAAACTTACTTAAAATGTATTAATTAGGCATCCTGAATGTAAAGGATGAAACACGTGTAAACATTTAAAAGAAAGCAAAAAATTTTAACAGAGACATTATACATTGATAAAACAGTTAATCCACCAAGAAGATACAACAATCCTAAATGTTATAAAGAGACAATTCACCAAAGAAGATATAGAGATGGGAATAAGCACATAGCAATTGTTCAACATGCAAATTATAATCACAACACACTTGTAGGAGTAACTGAACCAAAAAAAAAAAATACAACATGTGAATACTAATAAGTATGCAAATAAACTGAATCATTAATACATTGCTATTGTGAACAGTGAATGATACAGTTACTTTGGGAAACAAATTGGTAGAGAAAGAATGAAGCAAAAGGAATAACAGAAGAAAGTGATGACAGATTTTCCAAAATTTATGAAATTTATGTATCAATGGGTCCAGCATTTGCTACAATAGCAGGATAAGTGAAGGATCATAGTATATCCATGCACATTATTGTAAGAATACATATAAACCAAAAAAAGGAGAAATTTTAAAAGTTACCAAAAATACACAATTAAAGAGGTCTCAAAGAACTCTTCTTGAGTTTATAATAGAAATGATGGCATTCAAAAGATAATGCAATATAAACAAATATTAGATGCACAAGTCAAAAAAGCAAAGTAACTATATAAACATCAGACAAAATAGATTTGTAAGGTGAACTATTGCTATTTTATAATGATAAAGATCAATATGTCAGGAAAATGTAACAAATGTGAATGTGTATATACCTTATAATAGAAGCCCATCATATATGAAATATATATTTTGAATAGAATTTAAAGAAAAAAATTGCAAGATTATAGACTTTTTAGCACTATGGTATACAAAGGGAGTATCATTTGACATAACCTAGGAAACTCTACCCCCAAAATTGTAGAATATATACAGAATATACATCCTAGTGTTTTGGAGTTATTTACAAAATAACTACATTGAGCCATACATTTCAAATAACTAAAATAATAACATATTCTCTTTGCATAGTGAAGTGAACCTGAATATCCATTTAAAAAAAGGTCATCAAAGGCCCCAAAACTTAAAGTGTATTTATTGTAATCTGTTAGTTAAAAAAGAAAAATAATCACAACAAAAATTAGAAAATATTTTGGACTAAAGTATAATAATATAAAAAATAGAATGGAGAAACAATATTAAAAGTAAAAACTATAGAATAACAACAAATGCAATAATGATAATGAATAAATGCAAAATTTGTCCTTTAAAAATGTTAATAAGAAAGATAAACCCCTAGCAAAAATGATGAGAGAAGCGTGGATAGAACTAGAAGGAATTACATTAAGTAAGTGAGAAGTAGTAAAAAATACCAGATGATTTGACTAATGTATGGAATACAGAAACAAACTAAACAGACAGACAGACGAAACAAAACCAAGCAAACATTTAAAATCTGATTTAGAAATGAGGTCATGAGGAGGGTGTAAACAAAGTATGGAAGTTCAGTGGACTGTGGTGGAGGACTCTGGGTACTTTGTTGCTGGAATCGGTATGCTAATAGACATTTGGAGAGTTATGAGACTGTCCTTCTAAAACAGAACTAGTTTTATAAAGCAAGTTACCTCAAATAAAAGCAAAAGAATCAGATAAAGAAAATTTCAAATATCACTTACAGAAATGCTAACATTAACACATCTTATTTGTTACAAATAGCTAAGAGGACAGTATTAAGTGCTTTGTGCCACTTACTGTGGCAACACCTGATGGGATGGGGAGAAATCCTAATGTTTCCTCAATTTAAAAAATAAATTTACAAAAATAAATGAATAGAATACTATGTGCCAATGAGTTGAAAAATCATATAAAATAAGTAGTTAGAAAAATTCAACTTTTCAAAATTATGTAAGAAATAGATTATATGAATATTACTATATCTAATTCAAATCAAATTTCTATTTAAAAATCATCCCACAAGAAATCTCCAGACCCAGATGACATCATTAGTGAATTCTTCCAAACATTAGAGAACTAAATAATATTAATCTTAAACAAAACTTCCAAAGAATAGAAAGCTATTTTATCTCTCTTGAGATCAGCATATTCTCGAGAAAAATCTAGTAAGATTATTACAAAAAAAAAACAGTTAATATCTTCTACAACATAGATGCATTTAAAATATCTTTAAAAAAAATGAGAGCAAACAAAATCCAGCAAAAAATAAAAGGAATTTGTAGAATGATTGAAAATGTAAGTTTGGTTTAGTTATACAAACATCATACAGCATATTTCACCACATTAATAGAAAAAGAAAAAAATACTATACCTCAACAGATGGAGTTAAAACATTTGAAGAAATTCAGTATCCATTAATAATAAATATTCTTAGCAAAATAAGAATGGAGACAACATCATTAATCTACCAAAGTCTATCTACCAAAAAAGGTAGTTTCCTACAAAATAGTGAAAGGGAACAAGCATTCTGCCACACTTGGTAATGAGATCTTTATTTAGCATTGTCTTGGAAGTCATAGCTTGGGCAACAAGTCAAGAACAGTAAGTGAAAGATGTCAGGACTAGGAAAGAAACTGTCATTATTCATAGATAATATGAGTAAGTAAATTGAAAATCCAAAAGAATCTAGATATGCTATTAATAAGTGAATGCAGCAGTTTCTCAAAACTAGAGCAGATAAAAAAATTATTTCTATATCTATGGAGCAAGAAATAATAAAATAAAAATAAAAATAATATTTAAAGTAGCATCAAATTCAAATATTTAAATTAAATTGGACAGATATCCAAGGCCTCTATCCACCCTCCATAAACACATATTTAGATATAAAAATGATATAAAGGGATTTGTCACATTTTATCATTAGAAACCATAATATAGCAAAGATGTACATATTCTCCATCTTTCTATAAATTCAAAGTTATCTTAACCAAAAACTAATTTTTTGTGTGATTAGGGGTTCTAAAAATTGATAAGTGTATTGTAAAATATATGTGGAAACATAAAGGGCCACAGAGAACCCAAACACTTTATAGAAAAATTAAATAAAGCAAATTGGCCAGTAACAAAACCAATAAACAAAAATCAGTTCCCTTACTATATGCAAACAATGAGCTACAAGAGGAGGAAGAAAATCATCTTGTTTGCAATCACACACACACACACACACACACAAATTAAATACTTAGAAGAAAGCCTAACAAAGGAGGTGAAGACCTTATACATTTATAAAGGCAAAAAAAAAAAAAAAAAAGACACAAGGAAATGGAAATACATTCCCTCTTGTGAAATGGAAGAATCAACATTGTTAAAATGTTGATTTTACCCAGAACAATTTACAGATTCAATGCAATCTCAATGAACATGTTAATGGTATTCTTCAATGAAATGGAATATTGCTGAAATTCATATGGTACCACAAAAGACCCCTAACAGTCAAAACCATCCAGACCAACACAAAGGTATTAACTTCAAAATATACTAAGAAGATACATAATAATAACAGAGTGCTACTGGAACAAACCAGCACACAGATCAATAGAACTGAGAACCAGGAAAAAAACATACATATGTGGACAACAAACTTATAACAAAGGAGGAAAAAAATATACACTGGAGTAAGGAAAGTCTCTTCAATAAATGGTGTTGGGAAAATTCAACTCCCACATGCAAAATAATGAAACTAGATTACTATCACACAAGTATAAAGTCAACTCAAAATGGATAAAAGACTGTATTTAAGACCTGAAACCATAAAATACATAGAAGAAAACATAGGCTAAACACTCCATGACATAAGCTTAAGAGATATCTATGTAGATTCATCCCAGAAAAAAAGGAAACAAAAGAGAAAATAAACAATTGGTATTATACAAAACTAAAAAGCTTCTGTGCCACAAAAGAGACCATAACCAAAATAATGAGACACTAGTGAATGTCAGAAAATATTTTCCCACCATACATCTGGCAAGATACTGATATTAAAGATCTACAAAAAAACTCATACAACTCAGCAAAATGAAAACTAATAACCCAATTTAAAAAAAAAAAATGAGCAGAGGAGCTAAATAGACACTTCTCCAAGGAAGATATACAGATCATTAACAGGCACATGAAAAAAATGTTCATCATCATTTGTCATCAGAGAAATGCCAATCAAAACCACAATGAGAGACACCCAAGGTCTAGAGCCTGCAGGTTCATATGGACTTGGGTCAGGTGGAGAGTAGAGGGTGCTAATCAGTGATGGGAGAATGAACAGACAGGGAATCACTTATAAAGAGCACCAAAACAAGATCAAAAGTCTAAATTCTAGGAGAGTGAGTGACTACTGTTTTCATGGGCCTCTTCTTTATGAACTATATAAAGGTCAAACAAGCAAAATACTTTATACATTAGAGTGGTTGGAATAAAAAAGCTGTGAGGCCCAGGCACTCTATAAACACTTTGAAGATATGTGAGAATATTGTTCTTTTTCCTGTTCCTGAAGGAACTCCCTCATACTAGTTGGGATAAATGGGAACCAGAAAGCAGAGAACTCAAAAGGTGGACACCAATCTGCAGAAACAATTGGCACTTCAAAAAGCTAATCATAAGTAATCTGGGAGGAGATGAAAGGGGCTGCCTCAAGGAAGAAGACATCTAGTCTGTAGTAGAAATGACCTAAAAATGAAAAAGAACAAACAGCAAACTCCTGGAAGTGGAGACGATGGCAGTACCAGTGAGACACCTAATCCTTCTTGGAAGAAAAAGGCAAGTAGATCCTACTGTTGAGAACAAGGAAACATTCATGAAGAGTTGAAGTTAAAGGAAAAACTGAAGAACTAAAACCATAGCTGGGATTTAATTACTTGGCAAAAACAGCTCTTTTATCTTCCTGCCAAGAAGAATGTGGATTCTAGAGGATTATGCAAATTACAAGAAATCTTGAGAAAACACAGATAATAAGGATATGCTGTGAAGTGGTGGGGAGGATAAAAGTACACTTCAACTTTGTTCAGAGCTCAGTTTCTCTACCAGGTGGAGAGGCTGCAGTTCACTAAGACCCTGGCAGCACATTCTGATGCGTGCATGTCCAGGCCTAAGGAGCATCACATGTGCTGAGAACATTTATACAAACGGAGCAATATTGGTCTATACCCTCTGGATGAGAAGAGCCTTGCTTTATATGGGATTATCTTCATGATTTCCTAAAATACCTGGCAACAAATTCTGCAACTCTGTTCAGTGTCTGCAATTGTGCAATGGCCCCTCCAGAATATGACCGGAAAGCATGTGGGGCACACTCATGTTGGCATCCTGGTGGACACGTTTTTAGTCCTTCTTTTCTGCAAATGATGTATTTTGAAAAAGTTAGTATATAACAGAATTGATGTTTGCTTGTGTTTGATTTTAAAAAGAGAAAATAAAAGGGCTTACAATTCCTTTTCTCTTTTTAAAAAAATTTTCATTTCAAAGTTGCTGTCAATGTATTTAGTGAGGGACGAGATAGAGGCATGCTGTCCTACCATTGACGTGTTCACAAGACTGCTTTTGAATGCTGGGGGGTCTATTCCTTTGACACTATGGAATCTTAAACCATGTGTACATGCTCAATGACAAATGTTCTGATTGCTAGTGCCAATGGTCAACTCAGTATCTAATTGAACACACGCATCTACCCATGCTCCTTTGCTTTATGGAAACTGAAGAGCTTGGCTGTTGCAAGTCCACAGTGTTGTTCCTTAAGCAGCTCCTCTCAGACTGTTGAAGACTGGTGGCTTGTCTCGTGGTTTAGGCATTTGTGTCTAATGCAAATTTAAAATGATAGCTACAATGCATTATGTAGCTATAGTTTCTGGAAAAGTAAATCTTTCAGCAATTGCTTTTCAGATCTTCAATGTATATTTTTTTCTTTAAAATAAAGAAACCACAATGAGATACCAGTTCACACCTGTGAGAATGGCCCATACAAAAAAGACTAGAAAGAAAAGAGTTGGTGAGGGTGTGAAGAAAAAGGAATCCTCTTATATTGTTTGTGGGGTTGTAGACTGATATAGACCCTCTGAAAAGAAATGGGGAGGTTTCTCAAGAGACTAAAAATGGATCTTCCATAAATCCTAGCAATTCTACTCTCATCGAGCTACCAAAAATAAATACAAAACACTATTTTGAAAGGAAGGTTGCACTCCTATATTTATGGCAGCACTATTTAAATAGTGAAGATATGGAAACAACCTAAGTGCCCCAGAACATATGAGTGGATCAACAATATGTTGTTTATAAACACAAGGGAATACATGTCAGCAATCAAAAAAAAAATTCATATCATTTGCAGCAATATGGATGGAGCTGAAAGGATTATGCTAAGTGAAATAAGCTAGAAAGATACTGAAAGATGCAAATTTTAGTTACCACTGTATTATGAAATTAAAATGTATGGGTGCTGTGGTGTGGCCTCTGAAGATAGTCTTTTCCAGGGTTCCAGGGTATTGAAAGAAAATATTGATCAATCAAAAGACATTGTCCATGGATAGTCAATGAGGAAAAGTCCTCCATTTTTAAAAAAATAAATGAATAAACAAAAAACCTGGAGAAGTTATTCAAAGAAATAGCAAACAGAGAATCAGAAAAGTTCAAAGGAAGAAAAAAAACCTCTTTAAAATCGTTCTGCTATTATAATCATTTTCTCTCCACCTTTTTCCTGATTTTGCTAAATAGTACTGTGCAATGTTTTTGTAAACTAAATTTTATTTCAATTTATTTTTGCATAAGATCACAGAAAGAATAACTGAGCACAATTTTCTTGGCT
Source organism: Galemys pyrenaicus (assembly GCA_019455555.1). Taxonomy (NCBI): domain Eukaryota; kingdom Metazoa; phylum Chordata; class Mammalia; order Eulipotyphla; family Talpidae; genus Galemys; species Galemys pyrenaicus. Next base: position 928,468 of record JAGFMF010012245.1, read on the forward strand.
TTATAGGGCTTTCCTTAAAGGATTTTAAATAGAGCTCTCAAAATTAGGTCAATATGGACTTTGGGAGCAAGGCCACAGCCTTACAAAACCTCACCTAAGAGTTGCTCTCCTCCAGGTTCCCAGAACTTTTCTCTCTGGGTCCCAGGCCTGCCAGTGGAAACAACTTTTTCACATTCCTTCTCACATTTCTTGAAGGTCTCTGGAAACTTGCAGGCAAAGAGGCAGCCTCTCTTAGTCTGCTTCATTTCAACTCCCAGAAGATATTCCAATCTAATCTTTAGTATTGAAACTTGCCTCTAATTCTCTAAGTAGAGACAAATAAAATTCCCTATTAAAAATTCCCTATACTTCTGCAAAGATAAACACATTGCCATGAGTAATAAAAATTACAATTTTTCATATGATAGTATCAATGAAAGGAAGAATGCAAACACACATTTAGTTATGCTAACAAAAATGCAATTTAATATTGCTGTAGATCTTGGTTAGATAAAAGAAATTTTCCTGAATCAAATAATCAAAGCATAACCAAAAAAGCAGTATTATCTCAAACAACTATTTTTTCCTTTTATTAATTTTTAATTTTCTTACATTCATCTTTGTACAGTATTTGATTTCTCACCTCAGGTATATTCTCTGTAGATATATAATAACCAATCACCTGAGAACTATCACCATGATCTCTTGTGCTCGTCCCATCAATTTTGATCCCCTTTGCTCACTTTCCCCTGTTGTAAGCCTCAGATCTATAGTTGCCTATATGTTTTGTCTTTTTTCTTTTTTGATCCTTTGTTTGGCTTCCCTATATTCCTTCTATAAGTGATATTATTTGATATTTTTCTTTTTCCTTCTGAATTATTTCATTGAGCATTATCCCCTCCAGATCCATCCATGTTGATATGAATAGCATGAGTTTATCTTTTTTGATTGCTGAGTAGTATTCCATTGATTATATATAACACATCTTCTTGACTCAGTTATCTATTTTTGGACATTCGTTTTCATATCTTAGCTATTGGAAATAGTGCAACAATAGACATAGGAGTGCAGGTTTACTTTTGAATAAAAGTTTTTGTGTCTTTTGGGTAGATTCCTAGGAGTAAAATTGCTGGGTTATATGATAGATCCATTTTTAGTAATTTGTGGGTCCTCCTAGGAAAGTTACTTTTTCTCTACATCCTTGCCAGCATTTGTTGTCATCAGTTTTGTTGCTTTTTTTTTTTTTTAATGTGAGCCATTCTTACTGGTGTGAGGTGGTTTTGATTTTCATTTCCCTGATTATAACTGATGTTGAGCATTTTTTCATCTGCCTGTTGGCCATTTGTTTTTCCTCTTTGGAGAAGTGTCCTTTTAGCTCTTTGCCCAGTTTTTGATTGTTTGTTTTTGTTGAGTTGTGTAAGCTCTTTGTACATCTTTGTTATAAGTCCCTTATCAGCTGCATGGAAGGCAAATATTTTGTCCCATTTTGTAGGGTGCCTCTTTGTTTTGTTATTATCTCTTTTGCTGTGCTTCAGAAGCTTATTAGTTTGATGTAGTTCCAGCTGTTTATCTTTTCCTTCATTTTCTTTGCTTTGGTTTCCGAGCACCAAATATTGACGAGACTGTCCTTGTTCTAGTCTGTATTCTTTATTCCTTTGACATAAATTAGTTGACCATATATGAATGGATTTATATCTAGATTTTCAATTTGATTCCATTGGTCTATGCATCTGTTTTTGCTCCACTACCATGCTGTAAAACAACTACTTGTTAAAATAATGTTCATCTTCTATACTGGATTCAGTCTTTTATAGAAACTCTCAAGTTAATTAACATGGGTCTTAAGATATTATAGATATCTTTTCCCGTTAATTTCTGCAGAAACAATTTCTGCAAGTTACAAAACTCTAAAGTAACAAAAATTAATAACCTGATAACATAATCAACAAAGAAATTTGTTCAACATTGTAATGAACAACATTCCAGAACATCAATCAAAATTGACAATAAATAAAATATCAGATTTGTAAAGCGTTTCACATAAATTTCATGCAAATATTATTCATGTTTCAAATGTATCAGTATGAAACATTTTTTCAAGCAACAATGTTTCCTATAAAGTTCCAATTACCAGATAAATACCAAATAGTTGAAATTCATCTAATCCTTTTCCCCATGAGTAAAGAGGGAAATTATATTAAGTGTCATAGACCTACTGAGGTTCCATAAAATTTTCTTCTGGTCAATCAAACAAAACTCTACCAATTTTTTCCTAATTTACATTGGTGGGAGGTTTTGTTATATAATAAGAATAAAAATTAATTACCTAATAATGACAATTGACATTCTCACTAAATTCAGCAGCATGGTGCTGACTGCCAATCTTAAACCTATTATTTTGAACTCATAATTCAAATTCTTAACTTTTAAAAAACATAATATATATATATACTCCCATGTTTAAAGCAATACCACAATTTTATAGACGTGTGTTTCAAACCAGCACTTTGAATTTCCAATTAGTTCTCATTAACCAAAAATTACACCTGATTAATATTCCTGAAAACACTTGTACCAGTTCTCATTATATTTCTGAACTCAAAATTTCTGTTTCCTACCTATACCAATTTTATATTCTTCAAAGGCCAACACAATTATACACCAAGGGGAAGACATGCAGACATACAGTATATGGAAACAGCTCCCTTTGTTTTCATTTAACCCACAAAGAATATCTCATGCAGCTATAGTTTTATACATATTTGCCACAGAACTTCTCTTGCTTCTTCATAAGTACAAACTTTGACTAACTGACATAGTATGATACTCCTCCCAAAGGCCCTAGTCTACCCATTGTTGAATCATCTCCATGAAGAAATACAATTTGGAGAGATGACTTATTAGAGTTCATGTGCCCATATCTAAAAGGGTGTATTTGCATAGTGTATATAAATAGATCACTTAAGATTCCTATTTATGTGCCAAGAATGAACCCAGCACTCATTCACACCCTGTTACTACTGGAGATCAATATCTGGGCATGTGCCCTTTTGAAACCTGAAAAATGTATTTTACACAAATATTCAAAAACCACTGGCAATTATAAGTATCTTTAGGTCTTTGTGGATATTTTCTTAAGTTGAGTGGAAGCAGTCACCATTAAGATAGAAAAAGCTGTGAAGTTTTTGAAATAATTGCTGAAGGAAATAACACTCAACTGGGATTGCTTGATTCCATTCAGAGTGACAATGGACTTGGATTTGTTTCAGAAATCACTCAGAAAGTAAGTAATGCCTGACAGACTATGTGTAGATACATGCTTCTTGGAGACCATAATCTACAGGAGAAAGTAAAAATATGAATCCCACCATAAGCAGACCTTGGTTACACTATGCCAAGAAACCCATCTGTAATAAGATTAGCTATTGTCCATTAACATTGTGGATAAGAGTGGGTCCTAGAAGTGGACTAAATTTAAGCCTCATTGAAATTGTCATTGGAAAATTATTCCTAGTTTCAATTTTGAACTCTGTACCTTTGAACAAGAATATCGCATCAAATAGTGCATAAAACATATCTAGGAAATTCTAGCAGTGACTCATAACTTTACTTTCTCTAGAATTTCCATTGCCTTCAGAAGACTCAATACATCCTGTCATACCTGGTTATTAGTTTTTACTCAAGACCTGGCACAGAGGAGATGTCCAAGCTCAACTGTTGGAGTAATTACCTGGTCTTAAAGATATTTTGTTAACCACTCACACTTCTTTGTAACATGCATGCATAATACTGTGTGTGCATCATTCCAAAGTGCAGCAAGCAATTATCTAGAAACTAAAAAAAAGCTCATTGGTCTTCTGGACTGTTAAAGACCTGTGATATTTGCTTAAGAAAAAACCAAAAACATATTTTTATTCATCTTTAACTTCTATTGCAGGATGCCCCAGGAATAACTTTTAGGGGAACACTGAAAACCTTGAGATGATAAATAAGACTATCTGCCTTCCTTAGCCACATAGTTGACTACTCTGTTGCCCTCTGCAATTTCAGATACATCCCTTTGGTGACAAGGACAATACATTACCACTATACCTGACAGAAAATATTGCTTTCAGAATAGCTTTCAGCAAGGCCAAGATCTCTAGTGGGTGCTTAATGTCCTTATTGCTGACTGTAAGGAACACCTTTTTTTTTTTTTCCCCCTATGGTCCCCTTGTTCATGTAGGACCATGAACAAATACTTTGAGTTAGTGTATATGCTTGCCCTGAAAGAGTTTCAGGGCTTAGGTCAGGATATCAATTCAGCCTTCTGTGCTGACATTGTTACTGGGGGCTACTTAGTTTCTATGGTATTATGAAGCATCAGCACTGAATAATCAATGAATCAACATTCTTGACCAATCATAATATTGCTCCCATCTATAAACAGATCTCATTTTGAATCTAACAGGGGCTGGTAAGACAATCTGTCAGGCAGTTTGTACTCATTCAATAGTTTCTAGTCAGTATGGTCTAAGAGTCTATCTTCATGGCTCATGATAGTGCTTGGAAGAAAAGTAGCTGGATTTAATGAGCCTGTAACTCACAGCTGAACATTAGCATCACCTAGTAGAGCTGTGTAATATTTCCCCATGAGCACAGCCAGCAGTCAGTCAAAGCCCACCCTTCTGCACTGACAATCTGAAAACCTGACATGGCACATTCACAGGAACTGGGTAACCTAAGGTTAACATTTCCACTTCACACTAAAAGTCACAAGTTGCAACTCCAGCTTGTAAACACAGAGGTCATCCCTTAGTGGTAAGATCTATTTGTTTGGACAGATATGCAATATCTGGATCTCTGGATCCTAGAGCTGGATCTCTGGTCCTAATAATTAGATTAGCACTTGGAAGTCTCACTTGTGAGACTGTCTTACATTTCTGATAAAGTCAGAAAAGCTTCCTGGGGTCTAATAGCCCCACGGTTGGTACTGAATTCAACTTTCACTTTATTTGATCAAGGATTATTAACATTCTGGAGTCTAAAATAACAGTGTGGAGTTCTGTTCTCTGAGGTCTTTGCATGGGGAGTTGGCTTTTAGCCCACATTGGGGGTCCAAATTCTATAAAACCCAGGCTTTTCCAAAAACTCACATAATGGCCCTTAATTGCCAGGGACTTTGATAGCTGAAATTACCACCCATTTTCTCTCATCAAGATTTATTTATATTTCTTAATCTAAAATCCCAAGTATGTTACCTTTCATTTGCATATCTAAGTCTTCTAAGGTAACACCTTACAATTACATTCTGCAAAGTGATTCAAAATCTGTATGGAGCAAGATACCAGCAGAAGCCTTCCCTGACTTGTGAGACTCTGTGGGACAGGGGAAGGTACCAGAGCTGAGTCAGGCCCCTCAAAATCCAATAATAGCTCACCAGCTGCATGCTCCACACAGTGAGACACCCAGACTTCTAGAGGTAGAGACACTTAGAGCTGAGCCAGTAAAACCAGTATCCCACAAAATCCAAGAGGCACCCAGCCACTTGGATAAAGACTGATGTAGAGGGAAGAGGCATACCTAGCAGAAGCCCTACGGAGAGCAACGCAGCTCAAAACAAATAATGGGAGATGGAAAAACCCAATAGATTGAATACTCAGGGGAAAAATAAAGAGAGAACAAATCTCCAGAAACCAGCATTAAAGACATGGAAGATATATTCTTTCTTTCAGATACAAATTTTAAAAATGTCATGATAAAGAAATTCAAATAAATAGAAGAATACTGAGAAAACACAAAATAACAAATGACTATCCTTAGAAATTAAATCAACAACAGATGAGAGAAATTGAATTTCCAAATAAAACAATGGTGGTTTAGGATATAGTAAAAGAAATAGAGGGGATGAAAATACAGGAAATAGTTGTGGTAGGTGAATAGGCCAAATGGAAGAATGAATAAATGTCTGTCAATATGTGAGTGAGTAAAGAATCCATGTAGAAAGGAAAAGAGAAATGAATTAAAAAGAAGAACACTTCAAGGATTATGAACCCATCAGGAAAGACAATATAAGACTAAGGAGCACACCATAAGGGGAAGAGAAAGAGAAAGGAACAGAAAATGCATATAAGGAAATGTAGGAGGAAAACTTCTTGAACCTAGAGAAGTAGTAAAGTGTATAAATCCAGGCCGCTAAAAGAACCTAGCAGTATTTAAACAAAATGAGACCTACACAAAAACACACAGTAGTGAAATTTCCAAGAATTCAGTATGGGGCAAGAATATTGAAAGTGGCAAGGGAGAAGCAGATAACATATAAAGATACCCATGTCAGGCTAACATTGAACTTATATGAAGAAACACTATTGGTAAGGAGAGAATGAAATGTTATGTTCTGAATATTCAAAAATAAAAACTGTAAGCCAAGAATATTCTATCCTACAAGGCCATCCTTCAGATGTGAAGGAGGAATAAAAAGGCCTTTTCAGAAAAAGAGAAAACAAATGATTTTATAAACATGAGACCAACCTTTCAAGAAAATTAAAAGGAGATTTTGCATTTAAATCAGAGACAGGAACATCCACAAAGAACTAAAAGAGGGAATAATTGGACCATAAATATTAAAGACAAAGTGGCAGTAACAGACTTTCATATTCTCTCTAAATGTAAATGAGTTGAATTCACCAATTAAAAGACACAGAGTATATTAGTGGATCAAGAAATAGAAACCAATATTCTGCTGTGTTCAGGAAATACACCTAAGCTCCCCAAATAAATATTGGCTCAATTTAAAAGGCTAGAAAACAATCCTCCCAGTGAAAAGTGAAACCCAAAGGAAGACAAGGAAATACTTGTTTTACATAATATTATGTAAACAAATAGGTTTCCATTTCAAAACTTAACAAGTGAAAAGGAGGAACACTATATAATGACTAAGGTAATAATACATCAAGAAGACATAAGACCTGGGCCTCCCTGGTGGCGCAGTGGGTTGGGCAACGTACTATGAGGCAAACCACAGCCACTGAATCACAAGTTCAACCCCTGTGACCAGCCAGGGGAGTGACCCACATGGCACAGCAGACCTCTCCTGCTGTGCCTGTTGCTCTCCTGAGCAGTGTGTTTCAGTCGATCTACCTTTTCTGTACTGCACCTTGTCTCTGGTGAATCCTCTCACCCCCTGCATTTCTGGCCTTTACCCCAGTTCTTGTATGTATAAATAAAAATAAATATTAAAAAAATAGACATAAGACCTATCAATGAATACTGACCAAATGAAGTAGCATCAAAATACATTAGGCAACTACTATCAGCTCGAAAACAGACATTGGAAAAAGCACATTTGAGGCAGGAGACTTCAACATCCTGCATTCATCAATGGATAGATCAACCCCACAGAAAACAAACAAGTATACAATAGACTTAACCAGAGAATTATATTGCATGGAGTTAATAGACATTTTTAAGTCACTGCACCACACATAAAATAGTGCATTACACATTTTTCTCAAGTGCACATGGGTACATTCTCCAGAACGGACCTCATACTGGATCACAAAAGAAATATCAACAAATTCACAAAGATTGAAATCACATCCAGCATCTTCCCAGAAAATTTATGAAACTAGAAATCAATTACAAAAAACACTCAGGGAAGTTACTAGAAAATAGGAAGTAATACCAAATAATTAGGACCAAAAATGAAAGAGAAGGCTATAAAAATTCAGAGGATAATTAGTGAATTCTATGGACATTTATAGAATAAAAATCTCAATATACTAGAAGAGATGGAAAACTTCTTAGATTATCAACCATCCAAGACTGAAAATGGAAGAAATAGAAATCCTGAACAAATCAATCACAAGCAAAGAAATTGAAACAGTAATCAATACACTTCCCAAAAGCAAAGGACCAGGACCAAAGGAATTCACAAGTAAGTTCTACCAAACATTCCCAGATGAATTCATACCTATCCTGCTCAAACTCTTCCCAAAAAAATATTGAAAAAGAAGGAATACTTTCACACATATTTCATGAGACCAACATCACCATAATAGGAAAAGCAAAGAAATAAGAAAAACAAAGAAATGCAAAAAAAGAAAACTGTAGATCAATTTCCCTAATGCAAAATCCTCAATAAAATCTTAGCATACCACACCTAATAATGCATTGAGAGGATCACACACCACGAACATGTGCAATTCACATCAGTGACACAAAGGTGGTTCAGCATCTGAAAAGTAATCAACAAATTCACCTCATCAATAAAAAGAAAGAAAATGAATGATTATATCAACAGATGCCAAGAAAGCATTTGATAAGATTCAATATCCATTTACGATGACAACCATTGAAGAATTGGGGATAAATGGAATTTCTCTTAACATAATAAAAGCCATGTATAACAAACCCACAGCTAACATTATTCTCAACGGTGAAAACCTGAAAGCTTTCCAATAAGATCTGGTGCAAGGATCCTAAAAAGACAAGTTTTAAAACTACTCCTTGAAAGCTGAGCTTAGAACTGGACCATGCAGTGGGAAAGGGGTTGGGGAGGGATGAGAACAAATAACAAGGGAGTACAATGAACTATGGTGGTAAATTTTGTGTGACGTGGTGGTGGGTGCATGACACTGACTGTACCCAAGATTTGGGAGGGAAACTTATCCTTCCCAAATAACAAAAATGTTAGTGACTCTTACCTCAGGGGAAAACAAAACAAAACAAATGAACAAATACAATATGGTACAATATGGTATTCTCCAGTCACTAGTTATATTCAAGGCTAGCAATTAGTAAATCAGCCACATATTATAGAATATGTGGTATCATCCACATGTTATAGGATGCCCTGTCTCAGTAAGACCTTTCTGAGATCCCTAGACAGTATTCCCTCAAAAATATTCAAGGAATTCTTAAGCCCATGTAGAAGTGCAGTGCAGCAATATTGCAATGTTTTTGGACTCAGGGTCTTGCCATTGAAAAGCAAATAATAACCAATGCAGGCATTTACTGAGATGCAATAAAAGGTATACTGCAGTCCAGTATTTAGATCCAACCCAAATCCCCCAGTGTGGCAGTTAATAGGCTAAAAGGACTTGGCACAGTTGGATGTATATCCTGGACAAGATCATTAATGACTTTCAAATCCTGAACTACATAGTATTTTTGTAGGGTTTTCTTTGCTGGCATCACTGGACTGTTGTAAGGAGAGTGTCATAATGAGGCTATGTTGAAAAAACTTTTGTTTTTCATATAGGCTAAATTCTTCTCAAGACTACCTCTTTCAAAGGATATTTCTTCCTCTTTGGATTCTGTTCTATTTCACACTTCTGTTCTTACAATAGCATCTGCATTTTGGCATGTTCCAAGGTTCCATTAACCCAAATTTCTTTATTTACCCTTTTCTAGATTTCCAGGATTAGCACTTGACCTTTTAGTGGAACATCCTAAGTGAGTACCGTATGGAATGGCAAGGCATGTTTTAGGGTTACTTATAAATTCAGCCACTGATCTAGGAGTGAGAAAACAATCTGTTCATTAAGCCTATATTAGATAGCATGACCAACAGGAGAACTGAATACTCTTCCCTGCATAGAAAGTTATGTTGGAGGTTTGTATCCTATTGATATTACAGAGGTTTTAAGGAAGCTTTCTGTGATGGCCTACCTGTTACCTCAGTGACTGGTACAGTTCTCTTCCTGAACTGAGTAATTTATAATTTAAATTCAATTATATTGTTCCAGTGTCTACCAAAAAATGAATCAAATGGTTCCCCATGCTGAGAATTATCCAGGTTTCCACATGGGTCCTTGTAATAGACTTTTCATATTAGATGGATTCCTGAGTCCCCTTATTCTTCATCTGAGTCCCATCTGGCCTATCATTGGTCTCTTTTCCTCACTCTTTGCTTCTTCATTCCTTCTATTCTCCCTGCAGTCTCTTCTATGACCATTATCTGAATTCTCATTCTGTGCTGTCATTGGCTTTTTTCTTTTATTCCCACTTTTTTATTCCTTCTAACCCTTTCTTTCATCTGATCTGGGCATGTGTCCTACCAACATCAATTTTCTTTACTTCACTTCTTTGAAGTTTCAATTCCTCTATGTTCTTCTTTTGTCCCTTCTCCTATCCTCTAAATCCTGTCCTGTCTTCTCCCACTACAAAAATGGTTGCAGACTTAGACTTCTAAAGATTATATCCACCACTTGGAAAGGATTCACCCCTCTACCACCTTCTACCTTGGTTAATTCCTCCTTACATACAAAGTACTCGGCCCAGGGGATGTCATTTAATCATTGGAGAATATTCCAGAATATCTAGAATCAAGTCTGTATAAATACTATTAGTTTTAATAATACTTTCAAAAAATTCAGACTTGTTCTCATTGGCATTTTGCTAAAGCTCCAGTATCTTACTCTTGCTTAGGCAGTCCATACCTCAGTCCTATTAACATGCACCTCTTACAGGGTTCTAGTCTAGCCATCTCACCATCATTGGGATCCAAGTTAGTGTCAACCACTGGCACACCCACTGGAAATTGGTAAAGAGGGAACTGTCCTATCCCAGTGCAATTCCTTTGACCAATGAGAAAAAGAACATTCTTGTCTTATCCAGGTGTTGGGGTCAGTGAGGCCTGTGGAGCCTCTGCAGCTGCCCCAGGAGGGGCACTGTCCTCTTGAAAGGCATTCTCCATTGGTGAGTCCAATGCCTTCGATAAATGGCAGTTCTCCTTACACCTGTCATGGTGAGGGGATGGCTGCTCTGCCTTTCATTGTGCAATCAGAAAAGTCTCTGTTTCTTTTAAATCTATTTATGAAGGGACATAAAGGTGTGTATATAAGGTATCTCATCCCATCTGTCTTTTACAAAATTCTTCCAGCTGCAAAATAGCCTGATAAATTAAAGATCCATCAATAGAACATCTTCCTGACTCTAGTGCATACACAGGCCAAGCACTGTTACAGAAAAAACTAAACAAAAATGCTTCCCAGACATTGACTTAAAGCTGAACTTGAACCACCAGCCACAATTCACCCAAATGCACTTGACCAGAATAGAAGCCTTAACACCTCTCAAACCAAAAGCAAAATTGTACAAAGTGTACACACAAATACCTGAGAAAACTCCAAGAATAAAATGTCTTAAGCCAGAGGCTGAAAATGAGGCCCATGTATATGTCTAAAAGACCTCACATAAAAGCAGGCAGAATGGAAGTAGGGGCAAAAAAAAGCTCCTTTACCTGCCACAAGGACACATCCTGTAAATTTAATGGTGGATGTGGTGCAGATGTGGTGGAGGTGGAGAGAGAATTCTATACCTTTGAATCACACACAGTGTTGTAAACCAATGTTACCTACCTTAAATGAAAAAGAAATTTACTTTGTCTTGAACTCGTAATTTCACTACTATGCATCTTTGTGTATGTCTCCTAAGATTTATTTAACCAAGTGTTCTTTTACATTCACAGACATGTATATTTAATTTTTTTCTCCAAGTCTGGGAAGATCTATTATATCGTTGTGTAAGCTTTCTCTCTGCCCCTTCTCTTCCCCTTCTGTGATAGCCATTATCATTATATTGTCTTTCCCAATGGAGTTGGATAGTTATTGAAGTGCTCCTTCAATTATTTGTTGTTTTTACTTTGTACTTTTCTCTCTTTTCCCACTTGGAATCATTGTATATTACTATCATTGAAGTCACTGATTTGAGCCTAAATTTGTTCTGTTCTGCTTCCATAGCTTTTTCTTGAAGTTTTTATCTCATCTACTAAGTTTTTTACCTCCTGAATCTGTTATTATTTAAAAGTTCAATCTATTTTCTAGTCATTAACTTTATTTCTGAGTTCTTTCACTTGTTTTTATAATTTTTTGTATCTTTTTTATTAGCTTTTATCAGTTCTCTTATATCACTTTGACTTACCTTTCTGCATTTTCTTCTTGTACTTTGAAACATTTTATTATAGTGATTTTGAATTCTCTCTGTCACGTAAGGGCATGGAATCTTTCACAACTTTGTGGTTGCATTTTGGAAAGTTGTTTTCTCCATTCTGATGTCATATCCCATTGTGGTCTCAAAGTGGCATGTATTGTATTTTTTTTGTTAGTCCATTTTGCTGCTCTAGAGTTCCCTAATATTTTTTAAGTATTTGTGGCAGCAACTTAAAATTTTGAATTACATCTATTTTTTCTAGCAGGTGGGACTGTGGTTTTAGTATTTTTGCCTTTACTTTCTGTTTTCTATTTGCTGAGTCACAGGGGAGTGTGGCAGTATCCAGTTGATGGTGTGAATATTCTAGAGAGAGCGTGTTGGCTCATGTTTGTGGCACTGGAAATATTGCTTCTCTTAGAATGCTACACATTGTAAGTATGCTTCTCAAGGTCATTGTCAGTTTTGAGTGATGGCAGAGGTGAAGTACAATCCATTATAGTCTTTGCTCTTTACCAGGAAGCAGCCTAACCTATGGGGAGTACTCTAACTCTGTATGCTTCCACTCAGTCAAAAAAAGTGTTCTTCTACATGATTTCCTTCAACACTATCTATAGTCCCTGGCTAACACTATCTATAGTCCCAGGCAGCCCTGCAGTCTGTAACTCATACTCAGGTCTATAACCTCCAGGCATTTCCCTCCATCCACCTCTTGTTCAATGAATCATTCACCTCCTTTGTGTCCCTTATAGTATAGTTTATACTGTTTTCGATATTCAAAAAAATTTCCAGTTTCTCTCTAAGCTATAGGACTCTCTGAGTGTAATGTTACTATGGTTAACGACCTGATAATCTTCCCAGGGTGAAGGCAGACATCTTTCTGACACCATCTTGGTCCCACACTTTACTTTTCATCACAGAAAATGCTTAGTAAAATGCCATGCATCATAGGAACGAGAAATTGGACCATGATAATTACAACATTGCATAAATGAACACATTATTTGGATTATCTCATTTTCACTCATGGAGTTTATCACAAATAACTCATTTTAAAAAATAATCAAATTTCCTTTTGATTTTACCTGTAAGATCCCTACCTTGCTCACCTCTCTCTATTTGCTGGCATCATTTAAGACTAAGCTATCATCTACTATTTGACCAAATACAATAGCCAGTTGATCTCTCTGCTCTATTACTATTCTTTTTTTTGAAACTTCCCATACATAGTAGTCAAAATACCATTTTAAAAATATGGTATCTCTTCCCTGCTTAAAATGCTACAAAGGTTTTCTTTTGTTTCTATGAAAGAAGTTAACATATTTAGCCTAACCGCAAGGGATTTGCATAATCTCATTCACCCACCCCCTTTGACTCCTTTAGCCACAGTGATATGGACATTCTTGCTTCCTTTCTTGGATATTCTGAGCTTTTTTCCACCTGAGGGCATCAAACATGTCTTCCATGCCTGAGCTTTTTCCTGTGCCTTTATTGTTTAACTTCTACTCATTCTTCACATCTCAGCTGAAAGATGTACCCTTCAGGAATAGCTTTTCAGAATCCCTGGTCTTGACTGGAACTATTATAAGCTCTTAGAGTACTTTAGAAATTTATCACTTAAGTTTTCCCAATAGTTAGGGGGGTTGGTAGTTTTTATTTATATCTTTACCTAGAGTTGTGGTTATATCATTTTTTGTGTGTGAAAGTTTATATAGTCTGTCTTCACCACTAGATTGTAACCTCCATAAGGTGGAATTATGCCTATTTTGTTCCTGCTTCTTCTAACAGATAAAATGATGTTTGGAATGTACTAGTTTGATTTTAGTGTTTCTCTTTCGAATGCATGTTTTATGTCTTTAAAATTCTTGCTGTTAAACTTTCAAAAAATATATCCTTGTATATGAATATTGCATTTAAAACACAAACATATATATTAGTTGTCTCTATTTCCTACTAAGGCAATTCTTACTAATAGACTTAGAATAAACATTTTTCAATAACTTATTTTTCATGTCTAGTTAAATTCTGGGTCCCACAAAGTAAGGGGTGAGGGCACATGGCCCATTTCGCCAAACAAATTGAAAGTGTGCTGGTTGGAGCAATGGTATTTTACTATGTCATTCTAATGTTAGATGGTAGGATCATACAATTTTCCTGGTTGAAATATGGCCTCCATTTTTATAGGTAGTGAAAAAGAGTCCCAGGACTATTGCTAACTGGTACCTTTCCTCAGAATAATTTACTTCCATTTGTTTGAAATTGTAATATACTACTGATTTTGTTGAAATTTTACTGCCAAAATCATCCCACCCATTCACTACAACATCCACAATATGAAAGGCACCCCTTAGTTATACTAATGTACCTGCCCAAATATCCATAGTAACCCTAACAGGTGTACCAAATGTGGAAGATAACACTGAAATTGTGTCATCCATTGCATACATATGCAGTGAGGTTTTTTGGGTAGCAATCATACAAATACAGTAAATATCAAAGATCTTTCTTTTTGCTCATTGAGATTATTCTGAAGTCAGACTGTAACCACATAGATTAGACTTAAATATTTGATTTCCCTTTTCTCATTTCTTCTTTGCAAACTATCAGTTTTTGCTCAATTCCATTTCATCTGATGTCACTCTGACTGATCTCTTACTTCACATTTGAGATATACCTTTAAATTCACTCCTTAAATTCATCCCAGAAGACATTATCTTTCCTGCCTTAAAAGAAACAACAACAAACAACTCAAGGAGTCTCCAGGATAGTTTAAAACAAGATACAGTTAAATTTTAAAGTACCTGTTTTGATGCTATACATTTTCTCAGTTGCAGGCAATTTTATCTGTTCATCTATGCTTCTCCTAAAGTGGTATTCTGTGGGGTAATAAGAGGAATATGGTGAGAGAGTGTTATGCTATAAAAAGTAAGGATCTGTTTATTCAGTACCTTTAATAAGTTCTGTAAATTTTTCAATAGTTTTGTGTTTTTCTAGCTTTTATCTAGATCTTTCATTAGGTGCTTCTGCATTTGAAGTGCTTTAAAATTTCGTTAACCAAGAACCCTGTGCAGCACCATTTAACAAAACTTGAAAGATATCTTAAAATTCAGGTTTGGAAAGTGTTGTTTTATTGATCAGTACATTGTGTGTGCTTGGGAAGTAGCCTGCTGAAGTAGAAAGGCACAGATTGACAAAGGCAGATTCTTCTTTCTATTAAGTAGTTCTATACCTTGGACAATGAAGTAAATCTTTCTAAAAAGTCTAGTTTTCTTCTGTTAAATTTTTGTTCAAAATGTGGCCACGTACAAATGTAACAAAGTAAAAAATTGTATGGCTTAGAGCAACAGAAATGCATGGTCTCACAGTTATGGAGCCTACAAATTTGAAGTCAAGGTGTCAGCAGTGCCATAACC
Organism: Galemys pyrenaicus; assembly: GCA_019455555.1. Classification (NCBI taxonomy): domain Eukaryota; kingdom Metazoa; phylum Chordata; class Mammalia; order Eulipotyphla; family Talpidae; genus Galemys; species Galemys pyrenaicus. Next base: position 943,770 of record JAGFMF010012245.1, read on the forward strand.
CCTGAGAGTCCTAGAGTAGATTCCTTATTGACCTTTTCTAAATTCTGATTTAGCCTGCACGTCTATGTGTTTACTTACTAATAGACACATAGCTATCTTTTTCCCTGTGTTTCTGCAGATCCTTCTTCTGTGTGTCCCTGCATCTATGTCCAAATATTCCCTTTTAATGCAGATAACTGTCATATTAAATTAGATCATGTCCAAATGACCATGTTTTAAGTTGATTGCCTCTCTAAAGGCCACTCACATTTTGAGGCACTGGGAGCTAGGACTTTAATAATATCTCTCAAGTGGACAATTCAACAAGCCACCATCAACCAAGTTTGATTTTATATCTGAAAACATTAAATAGTCAGATGCAGATTCTGCCTTTGTTAGGAAATACATTTGCTTCCCAACTCAATATTCTCCATTCTAATCAATATTCCTCTTGTCTGCTTCAACCATACAATACAGAGCCCTTGTACTAGCAACATCAGTATCATCTAGAAGCATGTAAGAAATGGATATCCTTAGGCTTCATTTCATGCTTCTTGAATCCCACATTGTATTCATTTTAGGTTTTGTCTATTTGTATTGTGGGTTTTTTTTTTAAATAGTCATTATTTTTAAATTAAAAAAGATTTGGTTTATGACACTGTATGTGATTTAGAGTATAGGCTCACACCTTTTTAGAGGTATGTTACCCACACCACATCCACTGCTAAAGCACCATCAGCCCCACCAGACATCATTGGGTTCCTAAACACTTTGCTACCTCTCTCCCTATCTAGCAGTCTCAATTGCAGGTCAAATTTCTAATGTTTATTTTGGTTTAGTTTTTTCCTTTTTGTTTCACATATGAGTGAAGTCATCTTGCATTTGACCTTCTCTTTCTGACTTGTTTCTGTACTTTAAAGGTTCTCCATAGGATTAATATGTACTTTAAATTTTAGAAGGGCTGTATTAGAGAATTAGCTCCCATGAGATTAGAAGATTCCTAAAGCTAAAGTAGGAAACTGCTGCTTTTTAAAATCTTATTTAACTCCAAGGAAAGGGACTTGAATCTCCAGATAGTCTTACTTGCTGCCTTCCTGCTTTCTTGTCATCTGCTCCCTGACTTGTCCTGGCAGCGTGAACCCCTGCTTGCATCATCTGACTTGATTCATGTAAATACTCTTGGTATCTGTTTTCCTCATCATTAAGTCTTTTTCCTTTGCTGATTACCTACTTTGCACTACATTCCACTGCTACTTCCAAGTCCCTGCTAGATATAACTATACATACCATTGTGCCTGGAATACAGGAATTATATGAAAACAAGTTAAAGACTTTCAAGCAGATGCATTGTTATATCCTAAAATTACACCAGAATATTGGTTTCATTAGTTTCATAATATGTATGATATCTCTTTTCCTCATTACTAATAGAATCCACACAGCTAAACAGAAGTTGCCCACCAGCTGGGAAAACTATGTGATATAAAGCAAAAGCAAAATATTTTGATTGTTATAAAAGTACGTATGTTGACTCTATTCTACATTGGACTCTCTCCAAGGTAGAAAGTACCATCCCCTAATAAGAATGTAAATTCCTTATTTAGGATACCATTTGTAACAGAAGTTCAGTTAAATTAAAATGAAAGTGAATGATACAAGGTACTCAATGAGCATAGGAGATATCATTTTTATTCTATGTGTAAATTCTGATTTACTAATAAAAACAGGAACACTAAATGATATTTCACTAATATTTAAGTGCTATTTTAAATAAATTTTTAGGATAAATTACCATCTTCTAGCTTAAAAAAATTAATTTGGATCAGCTTGATTGCTACTTATTCCATGAATATAAGCTATTACTACTTACTTATAAAACAGATGCATTTTTTCCTTTGTAATGTGAATTCTTAATGTTTCATAGAGCTGCCTATTTTTTAAATAAGAATACATATAAGTTACTTTTTCATGTTTTTATGCAAAGCCAAATAATATCTTCCACTTAAACGTATATGACCAATAACTAAGTCAATCGCGTGAAATTGCTTAACTTTAAAAAATCTGTATTTTTGGCTTTTCTCTCAAGTCAATTTTTTTTTAATATAAGCAGTGTTTAAAATGAAACTGCTTGCCTGAAATCTGCTCACTAAACAATTATCAATAACATACAATTAAATTGAGATGTTGAGATTCAAAAGGGAAATAAATACTTAACAGATGCTGTGCTTTTTATATAATATGTGCCATGCTCTTCCATTCAATGTGTTTTAGGCAGGCATATAAGTGAGTATATAGGAATAAAAAAAGAATACATGTCTGACTAGGAAGGTGCATGCACAGAGCAAAAGGGAAAGAGATTGACATTTTATACTGAGAAAGGCAAAGAAGGACTCAGAAGAGATAGAATTGGAGCTCAATGTTCCTTATTCTGCTAGTAAATCACTTAAATGACTCTAGGCTCTTAATTAACCTCTCTGGACCTCATTTTCTGTCTATACAGGTAGGCCTCTATTCATGACAGGAAGGTGCTTTTGATAAAAAAAAAATGAGAGTGAAATGGAAAAAAATATGTAAAAACTCTTTCCTATTCTTTCAGTTATTAAATAAACAGCTTGAATACGTATTTCCAGACAACATTCCTGACTTGAGGAACTAGTTCACATTCAAAGGAATATATATCCTTTGGAACTGAGGAACTGAGGTCAGTATGGAAAGTTGGAGGGGCCAGGTAGAATACTTATCATCTGGGTGAGTATGGGCATATAACTACACTCTCCCAACTTAGATTTCTCTTATGAAAAACACTCATATGAAAAATGAAACATATTATAATCTATCTGGTAAGGGATTTATAAATTGAAATCGCTATACAAACTTTAGAGGTTTTAATTTATAAATGTGCAAAACTCTGTTGCCAAACTATTAACTAAAAAAAAATGACTTTAGTGCTTTCAACCTTATCATATAGTTAAAAGGATACAGGATGGAAAGTAGCAGTAATTATTTTAAATACATTGCACATAAAAATATAATCTGGAAATCTATAACTATAATTTATTTTCGACTCTAACATAGAATTTGCCAAAAAATCTGGGTACTCACTCATCTCTTAACTATGAAACCCTTTCAGGTGAAAGGTCTCTGTGAATTCAACGTATTATTTTTGAGAAGGTTTTATTGCCAAGTATCAATTCACAGATTGGGTGATCATTCCCTGAATAATACTGTTTCTCTTCAGCAGATGGAATTATTTTACATGAATACTGTTTCAATAGGAGTCAGAATCTATTTGGTTATTTTATAGGCATCAATAAGTTCCTATAGCTGGAAGGTCTGTTTTATGGCCATAATTCTGTCTTACTAACTCTAACTGGACCTGGAAAGGTATCCATTGGATGCAGAATTATAAGAGGTAGATAGATTGATGGAGAAATCTCTGACGTTAAAGTGTTTTCCCAAGTGGCAGAAGTTAGAGGAATTTCCAAACCACAGGTTATGATCCAATAGTGCCCCTGTGAAAATATCATCGCTGCTCTAGCCAATGATTTTCTCAAAAGTAAGGCATTAGTAATAATGTTCTCTGAGGAACATTCAGAGAAGTAAGTATATGACTCAGCACTGAGCACAGTATCTACCACTTACTTTTTGTCCTAAAGAGTAGCTATTCATAGTTGTCATTGTTTTTGCCTTAGTAATCATCATCATCACAACAACAATGCCATTATCAGCATCACCATTAAAACTATCATGTTTTTCTTCCTTCCTCTGGGATCAGATGCCTTAGGCAGCCCTCCTTCCAGAACAACTTGGTCCAAGCTGTGCTTATACCTAGTTTTTCTTGCTGGCAGAAAATGATAATTTTTAATGTTCTAAATCTCTCCAAAATAATCCCATGTAATTTGTTATCTACAGAGTCAGGTTCTCTAAATCTTTCCTACTGTCATAGTGAAACATGTAGCAACAGTTTTCTCTCTCCCTATAATTAAAAAATATTATTTGCAACATTCATGATTCTGTTTCTCCTGTCATAAACAGGTTACATGTCCCCTGCACAATTTTTATGTTATTCTCCTTTTTAGATTTGTCATTTTATCATGAATGAGTTTTCTACTATTTGCAAATACCCTATAGCTTTCTCATTTGCATTTCTTTGGGAATCTCTTTCAAATAAGTCCTTGAATTTTCTTTAGGAAGATTTAAACACAACAGAGCAGAATTTTGTTGTTTCTTTTAACATCTGGAAAAAATAATGTCTCTTGTAAGAAGCAAGTGGTTTAATAAGATATTTGTATTTCATTTACGTAGTATTTATCTATGCCATCCTCTGCATGCTAATGCTAAAAATATTAATGAATATTGACACTATTAGTTTTATTACAGAAGTTGTAGAAAATAACCTATGCTTTCTTCAGCTTAGTGTCCCTGCTAGCCTAAGCAGTCAAATTTTGAATGATAATTAAAGGACTTTGATGTAGAAGAGGTTCAGTAGTTTTACATTTGCAGTTGAGAATTCATAATAATGTGAAGCTATATAAAAAAAAAATCTAAGCAATAAAGTTAGAGATTAGTCATCACATTGTATTATTTTTTTTTAAAGATTTATTTATTTATGCATACAAGCACTGGGGCACAGGCCAGAGGTGTTGGGGGGTGAGAGGATTCACCACAGAGAGCGGAGAGCAGAACAGGCAGATCAACAGAAGTACACTGCTGAGGGGAGCAGCAGGCACAGCAGGAGAGGTCTGCCACACCATGTGGGTCCCCCCACCTGGCCGGCAGCAGGGATCGAACTGGTGCTGCAGTGGCTGCGATTTGCTTCGTAGTGCGTTGCTTAACCCACTGCGCCACCAGGGGAGGCCCATCACATTGTATTATGACTTAAACATTAATATATCCAATGGCCTTATCTGAAAGCGCAGATACTGTTTTCTATATATAGGTGACTGTAACAAATAAGAGTATTTACCAAGTGAGTGAACATAACCTTATAATATCATGTGCTGATTTCTCTATGGGAATACATATAGAGTATGTAAGGGGAACCCCAAGGAGGAACTTGGATGATCCCAGAAGGTTCCAAGAAGTCATGGAACCATCATGCCACAAAAACAACCATTTTTCTTCAGAAAAGCAGAATGACGAGACCATTAGGAATTTTCTAGTTTTTATTCTTTGGTTGGTCAGTGTTGCATTTTGATCAGAAATAGATGTTTGCATGCAGACTTGGGTACCTACAGAGCACACTATGAAAATCTACAAAGGCATAGTTCTAAATACATTCCCTTGGCTTTGTCACAATTAATAAAGTTACCCTCTTTTGTCTGCCTGCCACTCTGAAACAGTAGAATATTGCCTCAGAATCATTTTAATGATGTGCTGTTTTGTTCCTTTGAGTACTCCATATTTTAGGTGCCAATTCACCTTTTCCTCTCATAAAGAAGAGTCAAGAAAAGAACAAGAGGAATGGCTGAACAATTTAAAATCCAGCATATTGAAAAGGTCATGGTACCACCACATACTATTTTAATTTCTAAATGTTTTAGGTATTGTAAGTCCTTTAGACATTCAATTCTACTGAAAAATGTTAAAAAAGGAGGTGGGAAAGGGCACAAATTATTACATCTGCTTGTAAAATATGACAAGCATAGGAAATGGTACCTAATTAACCCATGTTTTTTGTAGCATTTCCATTTGGAGACCTGTTTGGGGCATGCCTTTCTATGGGAAAGGTAATAACTATGACCTAGTGAGATTCATTTGAAATTAAGCACACATCTATGTAACTTAGCATCTATTCTTTTCCCTTCCCCATATATATTATTAGTTCTCAACCACTTAGTAACTGATTTATTCTTAGTAAATTTCAATTAGAATACTGGTAGTATTTACCCAGAGATAACATGTTTTTCAATGATTATGGAAGACACTGTAGGTTATCATACAAAAGTCCTCCCCAGCTCTCTCCCACTTTAGTAGCTGAAAAGCAAATTACTTATTCAGACTCCCTTATAGATAGAGGTAGCTATGTCATTCAGACTGTAAGCAAAAATCAGCTGAAAGAGTTTGGGGGAGACAAAGCTCATGTATACTACTTCTTCTTACATGGATCTGGGGACCAATATCTAGATACCCACTGGCCATGATGTGACCATGAAACAATTAGCCAATTTGCCAGGGGAGTTGGAAGAGAAAAGCAAAAGCATAATAAGACATCTACCTACCTACCTATCTATCTGTTGATAGCTTATTAGATGAGAGGTGTGTGTGTGTGTGTGAAGTACTTCTGTTTATTCAAGGTTTTGGAATGTTGATTTTCTGTTACTGGTACTCAAAAGTATTATGAAATGTTGAAGTGCTTTTATAAACAATAGCAGATTATTTGAGCTTCATGATAAACCTATATAGCAGATTTTCAATATTGCTATTAAGATGATACAGAAAGGGAAATTAATGGAGTGACAGTTAGGAGCAACCATTGGGAAAAATGGGCCAGGAGTTAAGATCCAGAAATCACAAATTCTCTGTACTTTTTCCACCAGCCCCCTATCTCTACCTAGAAGATTTTGCACTGAGGAAGACAGACTGTACATCAAAGAGATAATTGATCTGTCTGAGTGACTTCAGGTTTTGCCCTCCCTCTGTGATTATTAAAGTATTAGTTAGTGCAGACACTTCTGCTTCTTCTGTTTGAGTGTCATATTTGCAATATATTTAATATATAGTTAAAGAGCATGGGATTAATTAGAATGAGAAGTATGAAAAATGTCCCTTGGAAACACCAGTGAACTTTTCTCATAGCCAGAAAGATGAATAATAATATGAATATATCTTTTAATTTTTTTAATAACAAATTTTTTTTAAACATTATTGTTTTTCTTTTTTTTTTTATAATATTGGACTTCTTAGGCATGGTCACCATAATTTTCCTATCACCAAAGTGCTCACAGTCCTCTTTCACACTCAACCACACACTCCTTCCCACTTTTTCAATGTTCTTCTATTCTCCCTTTCTCTCCCCTCTTGAGTATCTCTGATCTACAGTCTGCTTTCAAGGTTGGTCAGACTCTCTTTTGTTTGATTCATTGTTTAGTTTTCTAGACTCCACATACAAGTGAAACCATCTTGTATTTCTCTTTCTCCTTCTCTTACTCAATTTTGCTCAAATAATAAAAAATTATTACCTAATTACCTAGAATAACAAATTCTAAAGGTAAGGCTCCTTCAGGATTAAATTCAGCCACTCAGCCCTGTCATGGTGAATCCAAGTTCTTTTTCATGTATCTTAGAATAATCCCTTCCATTTCCATTTGTGTTACCTCAAATGGCATGAGTTTGTCTTTTTTGACTGCTGAGTAGTATTACATTGTGTATATGTACCACATTTTCTTGATTCACTCATATGCTCAAGCGCATTTCGATTGTTTACGTATCTTGGCTATTATAAACAATGCTGCTTGCAATGTGGATGGAGTTTGAAGGGATTATACCCAGTGAAATAAATAAGAAGGAAAAAGGAAAAAAAGAAGGATGGTTTCACTAATAGGAGGACTATAGGGGATCAAGATAAAAAAAAATAACAATAATAATAACCAAAGGGGGGAAAAACACAACACAACAAAACAAAAATAAACAGACAACTACAAATCAAAGACAGTCTGCAGGGGTGGGCTGGGAAAGGATCAAAATGAGGTAGGACAAGCACAAGGGACTGTGCTGATGGGACACAGGTGAATTGATGGTTGAAATTCTACGGGGACTACACCTGAGAAAAGAAAATAGTGTAAAAAATAATAAAATTTAAAAAATAAAAATTGTTCTCCTAAATAGAACGTTAAAGCCCCATCTTCATATGTTCAGATTTCTGATGCTTTTCTTTTTCATAAGTATAAAGAAAATAAACTGCTATCAAACCAGGAAAAAAAACATTAAAAAAAATAAACAGTGCTGCTATAAACATAAGGGTGCATGTTTCCTTCCTTTCAAATTAGTGCTTTTGTGCCCTTTGGATAGATACCTAAGAATGAATTGGTGGGCCATATAGTAAATCCACTTTTAGTCTTTTGAGGAATCTCCACACTTCTTTCCATAGGGACTGTATCAATCTACGTTCCCACCAACAGTATAGTAATATTCCTCTTTCTTCACACCCTTACCAGCACTTGTTTGTAATTTTTTTTAATATGGGGATATTCTCATAGTTGTAAGGTGGTATCTCATTGTAGTCTTGATTGGTATTTTCCTGATTATAAGAGATGATTTTTTTCATATATCTGTTGGCCATCAGCATTTCTTCTGTGGAGAAGTACCTATCCTAGCACTAGTAGCTGATTGTTCCTTAGTGCACACAGTTAGTGGTCCATCCATAATCCTTCCTCTTTTTTTCTTACAGGCAGAGAAGGGTCCTTGGGTATCCATGCTTCTTCCAAATAACTAAAAGAGTGGTTTCTTTCCCAGTTCCAGAGCTCCCCTTACAATCATAGCCTGTCCATTCCCTTGCCAATGATTAGAATGAATATATATGCCCCATTAATAAAACATGAGAATATGTCTTCTATGAAAGATGGTTTTCTTTTCCTATGATATGACAGACTGGCTATAAGTCCTATTTTATGACAAGACAAAGCCAATTCACTACAGATGGCAAGATGAAAAAAAACGAAAGCACCTGGATTCATCATGACAGGGCTGAGTGGCTGAACTTAATCCTGAAGGATCCTTACCTTTAGAATTTGTTATTCTAGGTAATAATTTTTTATTATTTGAGCAAAATTGAGTAAGGTGAAGCTATATAAAATGATTGTACAGTTTCCTGATCTTAGCAGACATTCAGTTCAACTTGAAAGCATAGCAGGATATGCTCTGAAACTACTAGTTCCAGAAAATATGGGAAGACTTCTAGGCAATGCCTATGTATTTTCAAGAACATTGTTTTTCCATGTGGTCTAAACTTTCATTACTGCTTTACACAATAGTTATGGTGTGAACCCAGCCTGGAGACATTCAACAGCGACAAATTCAAGGATCAAATCTAATTAATATGAGCTGGGATTTTTAAAAATAGAATTGTTATTGCTGTTAATGGAAAATGCTTCATTTGTGCACTAACATCTAAATATCTTTTTAAGAATTAGCAATATTTATGGAATTTGTTCCTGGAAAACTACACTACAGAATATGAGTCTAGGTTCTGAGTGTAGGTTACCAGAATTCAATTCCTGTATCTGTCATTAACCAGATATGTAATACTGAGGAAATTATAATATTCCCTTGTCCAAGTTTCCCCATCTGTAAAATGGCATAATAATAGCATCTACTAAATAGGTTTTTATGCAGGTCTATCATTTTTTTTCATTACATAGTAAACTGTACTGCAACAAATTCCTGACCAGTCTAAACTTGATGGGAAATAATCTGTCTCATAAGAATGATGGAACTATGGCTATCTTTGCATATTCCATATCTAAACTGCAAATAATTGGGCAGTGGAAATGACAATATGAAGCTCAATTTAAAAAGCTGGGAAGAGGATCAACTACCCAAGGCACAGGTCATAATATTACAAATGATCATATTTCTATGATTGAAAACACATTGGGTATAATGTTATTACTAGTAACAACATTAATTATAAAATTATAGCACAACTGAAAACATGGAAAAACTGAAAACATGTAAACCCTTTCGCATAGTCTGATGCAGGAACTGTATTCTCTGGGAAAGCTGTGCCCTGGTGTTCCTTTTCCAAGATAGAAAAACGGTAATTGCTAGCTATTTTTATTATTTGCCAATAGAATTGAAAACATCCTTGCCTTTTTCCCTACACTTTTGGATGACAATCCTTTTGCTTGAATTTGAGGGGGTTTCCAAGACTCTATTTGGAATTTTTAAAACTAATATTATGATTGTTTTACATTTATATACTTCATGATAAAATGAAATCATATCTTGAAAATGAGTTGTGCTGTGTTAAAATTTTATAATGTCATAACTAGTAACATTATATCCAAAATACTTTCAATCATTAGAATCATGACCATTTGTAACCTCGTAATAAATCCTCGGATTATCTCGATTCTTAAGGCTGTATAAGTGGTGATGATTTCATTAAGTGACTCCAGTAAATTTTCTCTCTAGCTCATATTCTCAGAGACTCATAGTTCTTATGGTAGATATAATCCACATGTACACTGCAATTTAAAAATTTCCCAAACAGTATAGCTAAGACTCTCACAAACACTTTCCTAATGGGGTATCTTTTACCAAAAGTCTAACATTTTATGCTTCTTTGCATGTATTTTAATTTTACTTTTTTTAAAAAGATTTATTTATGCATACAAGAATTGGGGTACAGATCAGAGGTGTGGGGAGTGAGAACAGTTACTAGAAACCGGGTGGGGAACAGAACAGGTAGATCTACTGAAATACACTGCTGAGGTGAGCACAGGCAAGACAGGAGAGGTCTGCTGCACCATCTGGGTCACCTCCCTGGCCAGAGATCAAAGTCATGCTGCGCCTTAACCCCTTGTGCCACCAGGGAGGCCCCTAACTTTACTCTTTTCAGAGAATTATCTCTAGCTATCCTGTAAGCAAAGAATTCTGGAAAGAATATTATGGTACCTATGTTTTTTAACATTTGAACTGCAGAATTCGATGAACTGTGATTTCCTAAAGGGCACCTAGTACATATCTGGAACCCAGGAGAAATGTCAAAATATTTGCTGAATAAATGCCAGGAACAGGCCCTGTCTACAACCAGAGGTATTCTCTTCTGCTTCAAAGGTTCTCATCTTTGAGGAGACTATAGGATACAGAAGGGACGTTGCATATATGCCTGCTGGCTACCATCTCCAGGTTTCATCCCCAAAAAGCTCTCCCTAAATTTTAGAAAATTTGGATGTCCACCTAGGAATTCCAGAAATGCAAGAAGCTCTCAACCCATTCTTCTACTTTCTTATGATGGAAGAGAAAGCAGGTATAATTCTCAAATAATACTAGTGATTTTAGAAATAAATGTGAAAAGGCCAGGGGCAGCTATACTTCTATCAGGCAAAATAAACTTCCAACTTAAAAAAGTAACAAGAGACAGGGATGGACGCTATAAAATGATCAAGGGAACAATACAACAAGAAGACATTACACTCATCAATATATACTCACCAAACAAAGTAGCACCAAAACACATTATACAATTACTATCAAATTTGAAAACAGACATTGGAGAAAATGCATATGTGGCTGAAGTCTTCAATACTCCACTCTCACCAATGAACAGATCAAGATGGCAGAAAATATATAAGAACACAGTCACCCTAAAAAAGAACTAGATCACATGGATTAAAAAGATATTTACAGGACACAACACCCCAAAAAACCCGAATACATCTTTTTCCTCAAGTGTACTTGGGTCATTTTCCAGGGTTGACCACACACTGGGTCAAAGACAGACAAACATAAAAAATTCAAGAACATAGAAGTCATATCAGGTATCTTCTCTGACTATACAGTTACTGAATTACAAATGAACTATAAAAAGAAAACAAGGAAATAGTTAATGCATGGAGACTGAATAAAACAAACTAAATGATCACTGGCCTAGTGAAGAAATCAAAGAAGGTATCAAAAAGTACCTTGAGGCAAATTATAGAGTACACAGCCTTTAAAAATGTGTGGAATGTAGCAAAAGCCATTCTAAGAAGGAAGTATAGAGCAAAACAGGCCCACATTAAGAAACTAGAAAGATTCCAAAGAAACAACCTTGTTTCTCATCTCAAAGAACTAGAAAAAGACAAAAATTAAGGGCCAGTAGAAGGAAGGAAACAATAGATGTCAGAGTGAAAATAAATTAAAATAAAAAAGACAGTCCAAAAAAAAAAATCAATGAAATAAAAAGCTGGGTCTTTAAAACAATAAACAAACCTTTAGTTAAGCTCACTAAGAAAAAGAGTGAGAAAACTTAAATAAGTAATATAAAAAATGAAAGAGAAGTTACAATGGGCAACGCAGAAATTCAGAGGACAAAAGGAGATTACCATAAAAATTTATATGTAACAAATTTAACAATCTAGGCAAAATGGAGAGATTGTCAGAATTATACAATCATCAAAGTCTGAATAGGGAAGAAATAGAAACCCTGAACAAACCAATCACAAAGCAAGAAAATTGAAACAATAATCAAAACTTCCCCAAAAAACAAGTCCAAGGCCAGATGGCTTCACAAGTGAGTTCTACCAAGCTTTCAAGGACAAACTGATACCTATCCTGTTCACTTTTAAAAAATTGAGAAAGAAGTATTTCTTCCAAACACATTTTATGAGGCCATCATTACATTAATATCAAAAACAAAGACAACACAAAGAAAGAAAACTACATACCAGCATCCCTAATGAACACAGATGCAAAAATCCTCAAATAAGATCTTAGCAAACTAACAGTAGTTTAAAATGGTTATAACAATGACCTAGCAGGAACACAGTTTCCACACCTGCAGTTTCTTTGTGAGAGCAGGCAGAAGTCATGGGGGTCAGGAGAGTGCTGAGAATGTCACAGTCTCTGAGAAGCACTTGGTCTAGAAGCCCCCTCAGAAAAAAATTTTGTAGGCAAGAAGCCTGGCAGTGCTGCACTTTCAACAATGGAACCAGACAGGCTCCTGTGCTTGCAGTTTATTTGTGAGCAGAGACAGAGGTCATGAGCTCACAGGATGGGGAGAGGTGTGTATGCCCCTCTTCCCTGTCACTGAAAAGTGTTTTGTCTAGAAGCTCACTGCAGAAAAGTCTATCACGGTATAATCTCTGTGGCAACCCTAAACAAGTCACCAAGCAGACCACATTCTCTGTGGTTTTTGTTGATTCCCAGTATTTGCAGACTGGAGGTTGTGTGTCTTCCCAGGCTCCTCAGGGTGATCGCAGACATTCCTGGGACTCCAGACAACAGGCCTGGGATGACTGTGGATCTTTCTGTGGATCTCTCCCCTGCTGAACCTACTCTCTGGTCACATGGGTGTCTTGAACTCTGGAACAGATTATGCTTTCACAGTGATGTATGCTCTCTCCTTTCCAGGTCAGTGAGAGAATCCAGGGAGACTACTGGGGGAAGGGTCAATGGCCCTTCCACTGAACTAGCACTATTCCTACCTGTTTCTCTGTCTTTCCTTCTCTTTCTGATGGCTTCTGGCACTCATTCTCTCTAAGACACTCATACTCCTGTCATAGATGTGGTTGCTCCCTCTGGGTGCTTGTTCTGAGGGAAGCCATGACTTAAGGGTCCTGTGTATCCATCACCTTTTATAAGCAAGTAACATTTAAAGGTAATCCAATCAAGTTTAAATTCAACTTCTAGAAGCTTTATAGGTAAGGAGAGAATGGAAGGAAGTATACAAAATCTTTAGATAGGTTTACAGATCCAATGTGATCTCTGAGAGATGGACTCAAGTTTATTATCTGATATCCATAAGTCCACACTCTAACTGGTAGATCCTAAAATTTTAAGAGTCATTGTATGAAAATATGGAAATGTCTAGGAATTTTCCTTTCTCTCGAGTATATGATAACCCAGATAAATGCATATATTTCCTTTTGGATAAATCTACAAGGAAATTTAATAATACAATCTTGTTGTAATCTCAGTGTATCCTTCCTCAAGAGTTCCTAACCTCTTCTTTTAAGGGTTTCTGTTTAACACAGGCTTGTGAATTGGTGAAAATTCATGATTCTTGTGGCTGTTTAAGTCAAATATAATGTACAGTAGGTGATTTTTTTAATTTTACAAATTAACACTTTATTAGGCTGATTAACTTAGATGAGCCTCAGAAACTCTGATAATAAAGTTACTGCCAACAATCTCTATGTATAAAACCAAACACAGGAATATGGCCTGTTGGCTGCCATAATAATCTTGCTCATCTTGTATCTCTGCTGGATATATACTGTCAATTGCCCCTGCAGTTCTCGAAAGCCCTTCTGAATAGTGTTCTCTTACACTGTCATCCCTCATCTGAAAAAGTACAGACACTACTCAGATTTCAAGAATACTGGTTTCTCTTCTCACTAATATATTTCTCAGTGTCTTTGTGATGAGGATATCCTCTGGGTTTTGCTTAGGGTCATGGTAAGTAAGAGGCGAATGAACTCTGATTACTTATGGCATGAATTGATCCATGTCAAAAATTATATCTTCCTAATCCTTTGATTTTATTCTTATATCAATTTCACTTAATGAAAACCACTGTTGCATCCTAGCTTTAGTCAACCAATCAAGCAAACTCTATAAATTTGTTCCCCAGTCACTCAAACTGACCATCAAGTATAGAATATATGGTAACTGCACTCATATTAAAAACATATCCTATACCCAAAGTTATGTCTTCCTCCCTTATCTAAAGCCATTAGATTCCATTTCCAATAATGTTTTCCAAACTTCTGATATACTCCCAGGATTTGTTGGGTTCTGACTCTGGTTGTAATTCTGGAGGCTTATGATAAATGATAGAAGAGGTCTTTGAAGTGAATTTGTATCCCTATGTGTGAAGTGAAACTGTATCCCTGGAACTGTGTCAGGATCTTTAACCTAAGAAAGTCTCAAACAGAAGGAAGGACATCTTTGTGGGACTACACCAGAGATAAGAAAGCAAAAATGTAAAAAAAAACAAAAAACAAAAACAATGTTGTAAAATATAAATTATTATAAAACCACTTTTTACTTTTTCACCTTCATAAAATTTCTATTGATGGGCAGAAATAGTGGTGAAATTGCAGGCAATTTAAGCAGAATCAAACCAAGTTATACTTGTCTAACTCACTATGCTCTTAGCCACCATGTATTTGCATTATAAAATCAAAATAAATTTAAAATGTTATATTCACATTATTAATCACCCTTGATACAATAGTAAAAACTATTATTTTATTAAATATAAGTCCTGGAGTATTCATCATTTTAATATTCAATGTGAAAATTGAAAATTGGGAAGTGCATATTTTAAGCATTTTACTGTATACTGGAGTACTTTGGTCACTAAATTATGACTTGAACTAGCCAGTGTTTTTCACAGAACAGTATTTTACTTGAAAGAACAACTGACAAACTATCATTATTCAGATTTGAGTATTGGCAGACATGATCTTCAAAATGAACAAAATGAGCCTGTCACTTCAAGGAAAATAATTTACACTATATGGTGCCAAAGATAAAATTTAAGCTTTCAAGGAAAAATTAACATTTTGGAAATGTGTATCTAAACCATGAGCCTGACAGCTTCCCCATATTTAAAGACTTTTCTAATGAGATGGGTAATGCTATTAAGTATGTGACATGGGACATTTTTGTCACATGGATCATGAAATGTGTGAACATTTGGGAGATTTGCATACCTTATTGAACCAATTTTTTTCCAAATGATCAGTGAGTGATGTTACAAAATCATACATGGGTTAAAAACCCCATGCAAATGTAAGAAAGATCATGGATTTTAATACTAAAAAAACTACAAAATTGTTTGCAGATATAGTTGCTGATGTGACTTGGAACTCACATTTAGGTAGCTACGATTTGGTCAGTTTTGGAGTGGTAGTGAGAAAAGGATATCCACCTCCATCTGAAAAGGCTACTAAAGCCCATCATTATATTCTCAGCATATATCTGAGTGAAGATGGGTTTCTTTGTATATTTTAACCAAAACAACATATTGCAACATGAATGCCAAGTAGATTTAAGAATCCAGAGGTCTTCTATTAAACCAGACATTAAAGAGATTTGCAAAATGTAAAGCCTGTCATTAAATTTAGTGTTGTATTGGAAAATACACGTTTTTTTTTTAAGTTAAATGCTATTTATGGTAACCATGCAATGGGATTAATTTTGTTCTTTTAAATAAATTAATCATTATTTTAAAAAAAACATATAAAAGATTCCTGAGTTCTTCAATAAGTTTTTTGTGTAAGGGAGTACTAATTAAGAGGTTTGACAATCTTCCAATCTGATACACAAACCAATGGAATCAAATTGAAAACCCAGAAATAAAGCAGCAGCATGGATGAACCTGGAAAGGGATTATGCTTATTGAAATAAGTCAGAAGGAAAAATCAAATTATCAAATGGTTTCACTTATATGAGAATAGATGGAAACCATATAAAGGATCAGTAAAAAAGACAAAACTTGCAGGCAAACTATAGATCTGAGGTATACAACAAGGGAGGGGGACAATTAAGAGTGGGTCAAAATAAAGGAAGGAAGAACACAAGAGACTATGGTGATGGTTCACAGTGATGTGGTAGGGAGAGATTTCTGGGGATATACATGAAAGGAGAAATCAAATATTGTACAAAAATAAATAATGATGTAAGAAAAATGTTTAAATTATAAAAAGGTTTGAGAATCGCTGTTTCAAAGCAAAAAAATTGTAAGGCAGGCCAAATGGATGATGAAATTACATACAATATGTAAAATACTGAAATACATTTGTGTATAAGTTATTTTTTTACATTAAAATGTTTTGCATACATATTGGCATAAAAATATCTAAGTTATCTTAAATTTAGGATGTTTGAAGAAAAATACCCAATGATCATGCTAGATGAACAAATTAACTTAGAAATACATAATGTAAGAAAGTGTTGAACTTTGGAGCCAAACATAAACTTCTACATAATCATACTTCAATCACTGCTTTCCTATATTATCTAATACTGTTCTAGTTATACTTAAGTATACTTTAATTTCTTAGTTTTAATTTTGTTCTATAGGAATAATAATATAGACCTACTGGGATGCAAAGAAAATGTTTAAGTATTACTTAGAGAATGTACATTAAATTGCTATTAAAAAAGAGACCAACGATTACAGTGGTTCAAACAAGTTCATTTATTTCTATCTCTACTAAAAGTCTAATTAGTCCAGAACAATCACATTTTTCTGCCCCAAAGTCAGGACCTACACACTTTCATTGTGTTACTTTTCCATTCCTGGGTTCTTGCTCTACATGCATGGTCAGGCTAGTATATAGACACATCTATATGTCACCCAGAAAATAAAGGACAATGTATCCAGGGAATACATTTTTATTTTATTCAAGTACCACGGACATTGAAAGCCCCTCTGTCCATATTCTTTGAAAGCACTTAGTCACATGCCCACCCACCTATTAGATTAAGAATTAGTCTCAAACTGAACAACATGTGCTTGTCTGAAAATCCATCATTACTTTCAACAAAGCTATACTTTAAGTGGAGAGGATCATTTGTTATAAATATACGTTCCTTCACTTAACATGGAAGTTCATAGCTTCAGTTTGTCCTTCTATCACTCTGCTACAATGTTTGAAAATTTTACCATTAGGGACTAATTTCCATAAATATGCTGGAAGCAAATAATACATTGTTGTTATGGAGCTATTAATATCTTAGTATAATTCATTAATCTGTTATTCTTTTTTTTAAGATTTATTTATTATTTTTGCATACAAGATCTGGGGTACAGGCCAGAGGCAAGAGAGATGAGAGGATTCACCAGAGACAGAGTAGGGAGCAGAACAGGCAGATCGACTAAAATACACTGCTGAGGGGAGCACTGGGTGAGGCAGGAGAGGTCTGCTGCGCCATGTGGGTCCCATCCCTGGCCAGGGATTGAACTTGCACTGCTGTGCCATGGATGCTTCACAGTGTGGCGCTCAACCCACTGCGCCATCAGGGAGGCCCAATTTGTAATTTCTTGTCCCACTTCATCCCTACTTTCTCTATACTTCTATAAAAATACAAAAGAATCTCTGTGGAGAAGCAAAAATTTCCTAGTAGGATAGAGGACACGAAAGTCAGAACTTTACTTATAACT
Organism: Galemys pyrenaicus; assembly: GCA_019455555.1. NCBI lineage: Eukaryota > Metazoa > Chordata > Mammalia > Eulipotyphla > Talpidae > Galemys > Galemys pyrenaicus. Next base: position 961,570 of record JAGFMF010012245.1, read on the forward strand.
CAGAGCAGTTACTTTCAGAACAAATAAGAGATGTAATAGTTGAGTTGAGTGGGAAAATAGGAGACTATGATTCAGAGCCAGAGCTCAGCCCTGAGTCTAGTAAACTATAATAAAACCATAGGAGTGTTAGGAACTCCTCAGGGTAGAAAAGGTAACAAAAGGGGGCACTACAGGTGCTGAAATCAAGGCAGCTATTTCACAATTTTTTCTCAGAGCCAATCATACTTTGGAGCCTTTGTTGCAGTTATATTTAGCTAGAGACAAATAAGGTATACACAAGTGCCCAGGGCTTCAAGCGTTTAAAAAACAAACTCAGGGCAATTTCTGGACTGTGCAGATACCTAATCAAGTCAGGCAAAAAGGCTAGAAATTCAACAACTTGGATTGAGATTAATGTGCTCAGATATTAACTCTCGTTTCACAGGCAACTGAGACATGAGCATTAGATAGTAAACTTTCTCTAAGCTAAATCTGCCTGCTTGGTGACCTAGAACAAAACATGGCTCCTGGAACTTAACCTTTTCATGGCCAACAGAGGAGCTGGATTAAGTGGTGTCTAGTTAGGAGATTACCAAGAGTTACAGTCTATAAAAATTGATAAAGCATCACTAATAATGTAACAAACCAGATAAACATGGTTTGGTTCTTAACCAGAATTTGTTTCAGGAAGACGGTTATGTGACTAGAAGGAATAATTTGAATAGATTATGTAGCTTGATGTTAAACCAGCCAGAGATTGCTCAGAATTTCTGTCTTCACTTAAGCTAAGACTTCAAAAACTGAGAATGTTACAGTGGTTATAGGTGTCAAGTTGTTCTCATATTCTAAGATGAAGGGATTAACCAGAATGCAAAGATGATTAACCAATTTTTCAAGCTTAGGCAAACAACATCTAAGGATATAGACAGGTTTGGGCTAAAGATATTGGATAAGGGAGGGCTTTTTGCAGGATGTTTTTAGAGTACTTTGGCTCTCTTATCATTAGCAGTGTTGGAATGGGGAAGTGTGTTTACCTCTACCTTGAAGAGCTTTAAGAAACTGCTTAGAAAGTTTGACATATGTCCCTAACGTTGACATGGAACAGAGGCTCAGAAAGTATAAAATGAGCAGCTGTGGCTGGTATGCACCTATCAAACAGTCAAGCAACTTCCAAATAGCATTAAGTGGGTAAAATTCAGTAGGATCACAATGACAACTACTACATTGCCACACTCCCAGAGATTCAGTCTGCAAAGCCACTGAGCCCAAGTAGATTCAGGTAGAAAAGTACTGACAGAAAAATGAGGAAGGTCACCATGATATGAACTTCCCATGTCTGTCTCCAAAAGGATGGAGACAGTGTTGACACCAAACATGATCAGTGGTGTGGGCAGTGGCTAATCTGCTGCTGAGGAGTCAATGATAAACTTTGATTAAGTAGTTTTATAGACATACAAAGAAGCCTACCTGTAAGGGAGAGAAGCCATGGACCCAGCTAAAATTAGGGATGTGGATGAGAAATGGGTTGGTAGAAGTCTCTTGCTAAATAGAAAGGTAGGTAGGAATATTCCTTAGATATCTCCTCACAGGGCTGCTTGTCTCTCTTGGTCTGGGAGGAAGCAGAGAATTCAGTCAAGACTTGGTGTAGACTATGGTCATGTCTTGCCTTTGTGACCTATGTAGAGACAAAGCTGTCCATGTGCTGTGGCAAAGTTCTCCCAAGTCTACTTTGGTGTGATGGAAAAAAAAGAAGGCTGAATAGACAGATATCCCCAAAGTGGGATCAACTATCTGCAAATGACAAAGGGAGGGAAGGGCAGAAATCATGAAATAGAAGTAGAAAAAGAAATATCTCCAAAGTGTAGAAAATGCTGTAGTTGAATATTCTTAGTTGGTAAATCTGAGCACAACACTCAGAAGCACCCAACAAGGAAAAACCTTTGAACATGTCCCAAACCCAGAGGGTGTTAGTGCCTCCTCATAGCAGCACCAGCAATGAAGGCCTCTCCTGCTGCCTATCCTGCTGGAGAGAACTAAGAGTCAGTTCAATGAAAATGATGTGCTCTAAAATAAATACAAGTCAGAAAATAAAGAAGAGGCTGATCATGCATCCTTTCACCGCTAAAGACTTTCAGCTGGAAGCAGTCCAACAAAGAGGAAGATAGAAGCCTTAAATTTGATGGACATTTGCTGTTTTGACTATATTGAAAAGGGCATTTAAATTACTTGTGTTTTGACTAGAAGTTTCTGGAGGAATTTTAAAACATTACCCATAGGAGAACATAAAAGCCAAGATTTCATTCATTTGGTAGGGAAACAACTAGCCCACAGAGAATTTAGGTGAATGAGTAAAATAATAACACTGTATTTTCCTTGCATCCCACCATGCTCTACTTTTTTTAAACATCAAGGCTATGTCAAGGAATATGCCTGAGTCAACAGCAGATAGGGAGAAACTGACTTTAAAACAAAGTATGCTTTCACAAGTTTGAGGAGAGTTGTATTGCTTATGCAATTCAAGGATGTATGGAGACTACTCCTGGCCCCTTCTTTTCTACATCCCCCACCCACCTTCTAAAACATTAAAATACTATTTAAGAAGTACATATTTGAAGGAAAGTTAAATTATCAGTCTATTTGCTGGTATACATAAATTGGTCCAACCCTGACCAATATCTTTTCTTCCTGGCCAGACTAATAATAAGATTGGAAGTAAGAACTGCTACATGCAAAAGAATGAAACTAGAATACTGCCTTTCACCATGCACAAAAATCAACTCAAAATGGATTAAGGACTTAGACGTAAGACCCGAAACC
>JAGFMF010012245.1:965101-1057451 GCA_019455555.1 Galemys pyrenaicus
ATGGTTCCTCCCTTAGGAGGAACATAAGGGAACCAAATAAGGATTAAGGAAAGGAATAAGAACAATAATAATAATAACAATAACAGCAATAAAGACACAAAAACCAAGGATGAGGAGACAAGGACAGACTGGGGACACTTGGTGGGGAGAGGAGGAGGAGGGTTGAGGGAAGATGGGAGCACAGGGGACTGAGGTGATGGTGCACTGGTGAGATGGTGATGGGGAATGCATGGGGATTACAATTGATGGCAAGTATATGTAAATTTTAAAGATTTTATATTAATAAATGTTATTATTTAAAAAAAAAGATTGGAAGTAATAGATTTATAGCAAAAACAGGTAATGCATTTCCTTTTCCAAACCTGCTGCCTCTATGAACAATTCACTTGGACTTTCAAAAACTAATCTGTGAAGAGTACTATCTTCCCTGGGTGGGCCTCATTTCCAATACAGAGATGGTTTATGTTTTATCATTAGGACACGTAATGCCTGAAAAGTTCCAGTGTTCCTAAGAATGTAGGACAATTTTTACCTATAACTGGAGATTTCATATGAAGATAGGGTTAACATGCTTTCAAAAGATAATTATTATTAGACAAAGAGAACAATGTGTTATAATTAGGCACTGTACAGAATTTTCTGAGCTCTGGAAAAACTTGTTCCTAAGTAAACACTGGTGGGTGATTCATGACTGAATGAGCACTAAAGCATCGCACAACTAGAAATAGTGCTTAAGAATTAAAAATGAATTTACCATTGTTCTAGTAACCAATTGGAAAGTTTTTGTCTTCATTCCAGTTAATATAAATATTCCACCTTTGTTTTCCAACCACCAATACTAACACACATCTAGTCAAATGTTGACCTTCAGATCTCATAGAAGGATTATACTATGAAGAACCTTAATGAAATTTGGTTCATGCCCCAGACCAGGTATTTTTGCAACATCCTACATTTAAATGAAGGAATTGGGGGCCTCCCTGGTGGCGCAGTGGGTTAAGCAACGCACTATGAAGCAAACCGCAACCACTGCAGCACGAGTTCGATCACTGCTGCCGGCCAGGGAGGGGACCCACATGGTGCAGCAGACCTCTCCTGCTGTGCCTGCTGCTCCCCTCAGCAGTGTACTTCCTTGATCTGCCTATTCTGCTCCCCACTCTGTCTGTGGTGAATCCTCTCACCCCCCACACCTCTGGCCTGTACATCAGTGCTTATATGCATAAATAAATAAATCTTAAAAAAAAATAAAATAAATGAAGGAATTGCAAGGGAACTTTTTTTAAAAAAATGATTTATTTATGCATACAAGAACTGGGGTACAGGCAAGAGGTGTGTGTATGGGGGGGGTGTTGAGAGATTCACCAGAGTCAGAGTGGGGAACAAAACAGGCAGATCCACTGAAATACACTGCTGAAGGGAGCAGCCTGCAAGGCAGGGAGGTCTGCTGTGCCATGTGGGGCCCCTACCTGGCTGGGAATCAAAAATGTGCTGCAGTGGCTGCAGATGCTTCATAGTGCAGAGCTCACCCCTTGTACCACCAGGCGAACCCTACGAGGGAACTTTCAACATAATGAAAAATAATCTAACTTTAAAGCAATGTACCTTAACATGCTCTTAGGAGGATGGTTGAGGATCATGAATATAAAATAAATTAAAATAGTTTACTTAGATACCAAGACCTTACCATGTGGTTTTGGGTCTTGGTGCCTAAAACCTATCAAAATGAAAAGTTGTCTCCTTATATTTCCTAGGAATGGAGAGTTAAGACATTCTCTCAACAACCTATTTCAATAATTTATTCTGAATTATTATTATTAATAGTAGTAGTAGGAGTAAGCATGATAGATATTTAGTCTTGTGTCCCAAGTACTACAAAGGAAAAAATAATTATAGTCCATGTAAATATAACAAGGATAAGTAGAATTTTGTTTAAAGAAGAATGACTTAGAACTTAAAATGAGATGTGGAGGCATGGCGATGCCTGGATAGGGAGCCAATAGAAGGATCCTCATTAAGTTATAATCACAAAGCTAGAGTTTTATATATATAGCATCAATTCAAATCTTGTACAATACTACCGAAGGGAAACTCCAGAGACTCCCATTCTTTCCTTATTTCTAAAGTCAATAAGGCCCACATTTTTCTTCCAAGGGTGTTCTAATTTAAATGTATTTGTTCCTGTGTGAATAAATATGTTTTCAGACTCTGAGTATCTGAATAATTGATTCTGAATGTAGATCTACTTGAATCTTTTCTCACCTAAGAACAATTGCATGGATGAGAGCAAAAGGCATTTATAACTCTCCCCAAATACAGGCTGTTCCTCATTGTTACAGGAAGACTTCTGTAATCCATCTTATCACCAGTCATACAGTCTCAACACAGACTCAACTGTGTTTCTCCAGGATATTTTGGGTTTCCTTTCAGACTCTTCATTGGATATTTACACTCTGCTCCTTGTACAAAACCTTCATAAAAGAGCATCTTTCTGACTCCCACAAGAAATTGCAATCCACTAATTGTATCATTTTTGGAATTTTTCAAAATGTTAATGGATCTGAGAAAATGATCACTTTGTACATAACACACAATTGTGGTGCCATCTTACTAATTCCCCCTCTTTGGTTCTGCTTTCTCAGACATGCTAATGATTACTCTTTGCTGCCTTCCCAATGTCTGTGTTCCTGCCATATGACACTCTCGGTGTCACATGGAGACACCAGATCAGTTGTAGAGTCTTTCAGGACTCTGGGTTCTTATTCTCTATACCCTTTTTATTTATTTATTTGTTTGTTTGTAAATAGTTCCTCGATTTTCTCATACTCGCTGACTATCATTTTTGGCAAACTGTCAATCAAGGTCCACTGAGCTCTAGTGGTAGAATCATTTAACCTGACCCCATCAGCTGTTCTTTCCCAACATTTACAACAAATTTATCTAATTCTTCCAGATGATTGTAAACCCCAAAAGCTGACTGTCAGATGCCCATTCTTTCCCTTTCTAATGCATTCCCTTCAATTCTCTTATCTATGCCATTTATATCTCTACATAAGTCAGTACAGAGATACTCAAAGGGCTGGGAGTGATGCCAAAATATGACCTACTTTCTTGCATCAGCTTCCTTAGAAAAAACATTTTTCTAAAATTCTGGTAAATAATTGTTTTCATCTATTTATGTATCTGCCAGGAAAATGCTCAGTTCTCAATACTAGTAGGAAACCCTTAACTACCATCAGTAGGTTTTCCAGAGTAAATGGGGAAGGAGTCTAAGGTCTATACACAAACAATAGGTAATCTATGTAAAGCTGCTCACAAAGGTTTTGGTATTTCTCCAAGATGGGGGCAAAAGAACAACTGATATATGTTCTAAAAAGGTATAATTCACTGAATGATATAAACATTTTCATGTAACTTATACAGTGGTTTGAAAGTAATTGTACCTTTTATTTGTGGCTGCTGAGACTACTGGCACTCTTTCTGCTCTACAGTACTCCCTTTTAGTCATGTGATAAGTCAAAATAACTTCTCAGTTTCTTTTCCACCTTCACCTCAACTAAGAACATGCATTATTAAAATGTTAATATTTCATTGTCCTGGAGTTTTCTTTATATAATCAGAGCTCCAAACAAATTATCAATCACGTTAACTAAAGAGAGTTCAAATATATTGCAACCTTTAGCAAATGATTATCCACAGTTCCTTGTAAAAGCTGTAATAATTAAAGTCAATTTTTAAATTTTATTTTGCCTCAAAATACACAGAAAAATTTAACATTATTCCATTTTTTTGGTCTGAGCAAGGTAATATTTTGAAAGAAAAGAGATATTTAAGAGGTAAATATTTATCTACAAAATGTAGCTTGGTATAAATGGTGGGATAGTAGTTACCAAATGGAATAAATTACTTGCATTCACACAAGGTGAAAGGTATACTATGGAAAAAAATTATATAAAATATAATGTACTCAATAAAAATGGAGTTTGGTTTGAATTATACTTCAAGTTGGTCTTATATTATGATTGAGTATCTACTGTAACAGAACTAAGTCTTGCAGACTTATGGCATTCTGAAGTAGTCTATAGGTTGCCATGGAAACTCTCCAAAATGTATTCCTTCACTCTCTGGGGGCACTTATACTCTACCAATTGACAAGTGTCTGAGAGAGACAGATCATTTTCAGCTGGTATCTTTCAGCTGGTATCTAGTTTTGAATTGGACCTCAGTGGAAAAGATAATTAATAGTTAGAAAGAATGTCTTACTTAGCATTTTTCAAACTCTTTTAGACACTTAATTTTGATATTTTTTGTATCATTTATGAAGCAGGCCAGTAGTATGATTGTCCTTTTTATTTAACTGATAACAAAGAATTGTGGGGCAAAAATCATCTCCAAAGCACAAGCTTGAGGTAAGACTATAATATTAAGCAATAAACCATCTTGAATTTTATTCTTAAAATCTGCAGTTTAGTCACAGCCTCCTAATTGAAAAGCAGAATATTACTTTGTTATTTAGTCTATATCTTTCCCAGTAAATTTTAAAGACATATACTAATAATAATAACCTTAAATTATATGATTTCCATATATGGAACAAATGATATATACTGAGAACTCTGCCTCACTCATTTCATAATAAATATTGCTTTTTCTCCTTCAGAGTTCTTGAAGTAGATATTGCTATTGCCCTTTACAGAAGCAGACTCTGACTCAGACAGGTTAATTAACTTGTCCAAGCTCACTATTAAGTGACAGAAACAGAATTTGAAATCAGATCTCTTTGACTCCTACTTGAGCACTTAATCATTTTGCCACTTTTTTTCACATTGCAGTTGACATTTTAAATTTGTATCCAATGTACATTTGTTTTACATAGCACTATAAGTATCACATACATAACATGCTTTTGGAGACATAGTAGATTAAAAAAAGCAAGAGAGTTCTGGGGTTCAGAGTCTTGGTTTCAAACTCAGACTAAAAATTGGTAGCTACTGCTCTCTCATTACTAGAAGAATTTCATGAGATTCAATGACAATGTCAACCTCAGAACCTTCTGTAGGGTCATAGAACAGTAGTCAACCCATCTTTAATTCTCCCTTACAAGAGTTGTTCTTACACAATCCATCCCTCTTACTTCAAGGAGTTAACCTGTCCAACATATAGGCATTCATTCATTCACTCAACAAATGAACAGTGGATTTTTGCTTCCAGACACTATTTTTGCTGCTACAAATATAGTAATCAAAAACACTAGCTCCTCTAATGCCAATTTTCTGCAAAAATCATTCACAGACTCCACATTATATGCAGGATAATATATACACTCATTTTTAGGACACAACTAGTCATTTTTGATTAGTCATTTGTAATGGAAGGACTTACCATTATGTTTAGAGAAGGTTCAAGAATAAGACCTGGAATGATGGTTGAAGGTAGGTGGGATAGAAGTAAACTATAAAAAAGACAGGCATCCTGAAGGCTATAGGACCATGAACTAAATTCAGGAAGTGTGGATTCTTGTTCTTACTGTGAGCTCTGTGTAAGATCTCTTCAAGTCTGGTTTCTGCATGAACCGCCAAGCTCCATGAATATAGGAAGGATAGGATTGTGCCACCCTCATCTGTGTATAACCATTGCATAGTCCATGCCAGGCATATAGTAAGAGTTTAACAAACATTAAAGGGCAACAGTTTAAGTAACTGCTGATACTGAAATTTCTCAGTTCAGTATGTGTCAGATTTTTCTCTTCTTAAAGATCATTACCATACAAATTGTAGTCCACATACTCACAACATTATCCCTGGAACTTTTTCAAATGAAGAATCCCAGGCCTTGCTCAAAATAACTGAATCTGCTTTTTAACAAGATCATCAGGTAATTTGTAGACACATTAAACGTTCAAATGTACTGAACCAGATCAATTTTATAACTGATAGTTATTTGAAGGTAAAATATAAACTTTATAATGCTCCAGTAATGCTCATTATTTTCATAAGTATGAGGGGACAAACACAAGGCCAAGGTCTCAGTAAGCTATGACAGACTAGACTAAAATCCTGTAAGCCTCTTTGGAAATATTGGAACCCAATAGAGAAGGGATTTATAGCTCCTGACAAAGTTAGGAGGCTGTAGCCAGAACATATTGCATTTGTCAACCTAGAGACATTAAAGAAAGTTTGTTCTTTTGTGCAATCATTTAGCAATAAGGTAAGGCTTGCCAGCTAGATTTATTGGGATATTGGATTTTATGTTTCTAGTATCGAATAATATTTTTTACATTGTTTATGTCTAAATAAATCTGTCTCCTATTTTACATTGCCCCGTTGTATTGCTGCTTACAGATAAAGGGTTCAGGTAGTATAATTTGCTCTGCCCTTGGGACATGCTGCCATACATTAAAACCCAGTCACATGGTGACAACAGCAGAGAATTTCAATGTGCTCTGACAAGTTACACAGAAATAGTGAAGGAATAAAGCCCAATGAGATGTGGTTTCTGATACTGTTTTATCTAGTGTGCATGGCAAACAATGATTATGAGCATATTCAAACACAAAGGTGATCGATCATTTCAAAATAAAACATGTGCCCTACAATCCCCCATATGATCTAGGCCTTATAATAGCAGTTTTGTAACATCCGTGGTTTTATGCCCATCAATACCTATATGAATTGAATTATTTTAATTTATATGTAGAAGAAATGAAACAGTAAGCATAGTGAAGAGAAAAAATTATAATCATATTATAGTTTAAAAATAACTTAAAATTTTGCAAAGGAAATGCTGATTACTATGAGGTAAATTGACATAGACCCTGCTTTGTGCTTATAAAAGGAATAGAAATGTGCTCTCATTATGAGCAAGCAGAATAAAATATGTCCATTTGTGTTATAGTCTTTAACCATTAGTCTGCTTTATGATTTGACTCCATGTTTTCATTATTCTGATGCAATTTTGCAGATTGAATCTTAAAAGGATTATAAACCACAAAAGTCACTTTAAATTCTACATAGTATTTATATACCTACTCCAATTCTGTGCCTTTGTCTTTCACATTTTATAAAGAAAGTTGTTGGTATTTTCCTTTTCACTTGTTCCTTACATTTTGTGTAAAACTTTGTTAAAAAATGTCTGTTTCATTTGATATGTTTTAAAATATGCCAGTCAAACAGCATAATTTCAAGCCTCAAATTTGCTAGTTTTACCTTTTTCTGTATTGAAATATATTAACCCAAATTAAAATCATTTGGTAATACAACAGAAATAACTATAAGTTCCAACAAGTGAATCATATCCAAGATCTACAAAGAACTCATACAAAAAAAAGAGGAAAAATAAACCAGTTAAAAATGGGTAGAAAATATAAATAGATGTATAGATGAAGATATAAATAGTCCTCAAGGATCTGTAAGTCAAAAGCACAACTAAATACCACCTCACTTCCATGAGAATGACCCATATCAACAAATAAAAAAGCAAACAAAATCCCAGTAACAATAAATGCTGGTGAGGGTGCTGAGAAAAAAAAAAAAACAACACTCATATGCTGTTGATGGGAATTTTCATTGGCCTGGACTCTATGAAAAGCAATGATCATTGAAATATTAAATAAATTGTATACATATATATCATATACATACCATATACCACATATGGGTCACATATATAAACACCATATGACCCAGCAACTCTGCTCCCAGATGTCTCCCTAAAGAATGCAAAAAGCACTAATTTGAAGAGTTACATGCACTCTTATGTTCATTGCAAACTATTTACAATAGCCAAGTCATGGAAATGACCTAATTATCCAAGACATATAAGTGGATTAGTAAGATGTGGTATATACACACAATAGAACATTACTCAATAATTTAAAAATGACAGCTTGCCATTTGCATCAATATGCTAAGTAAAATTAATCAACAAAAAGAAAAATGCTGAATAATTTCACTTACATATGAAATATAGGGGGAAAAAAAACAAGGAACTAACAATGCAAACCCTAAAAATATAACTATAGAATTGAGGCTACTAGAAAGTGTGAGAGGGTGGGAGCATGAACAAAGAGGTGAGGAGACCCAATGGACTATGATAAAGGACTCAGTGTACATTGGTGGTGGATGTTATGTGGTGACATACATCTGAGTAGGTATCAACCTATTCTCCCAATGTTATTCAATAAAGGTAAACAAAATTAAAAGATGTTTTTAAAAATAAATGAAATTTTCACATAAAAACAAAGAAAAAACTAAAAGTTTAAGTTTAGAAAAGTTTAGAAAAGAGTCACTGAGGTAGTATTTTTTTCTTCGTAAGTCTTTCCTGACCAAAGGATGGTTGTGTCTTTGTTTCCCACTATAAGATGAAGCCACTGCTGATACCACTGAGTATGTTAATAGGTCAACCTTACTGTGCATCTTTGGAAGACTGTGCCTCTACAATACAAGGAGGGAAATAATAGAGTAGTCCTTCCATCTACAGAAGTCACAGCAGGTATAATAACCTTCATTACACCTAGAAGATTTAGTTGACTAACAGGAGCAATGATATTTCTTTATTTTTTTCCTGTGCTTCTGATATTTGTGATTTTCCAAATCAAAGAGAAACAGAGGAAAGAATTTTAAGCAATTGCAAGTCAATGTAGCATAGACAAGTTTGGAAAACTTAAACAGACATTTGGTAAAGAATCCCTCCATAGTGAGAATAGATGAACTGCTAGTCATAATTATCCAGTCTCCTAGTTATAATTATCCAGTCCCATGGATGGAGCTAGAAGGGTTGATGCTAAGCAAAATAAGTACAAAGAAAATGATAAATATTGCATGGTTTCACTATGTAGAAAGGGTTTATATAGAGAAAACAAATCACAGAAATGAGGCATCCAGGAGGGGAGAGTAGAAAGTTGGAGGGTAGGGTGAAAGTAATGGGGGTGGAAGGAACACCACAAAGGAATATGGTGTGTTTTGTGTGTGGAAGAACTATTTTGATCACACCTGAGTGGAGAAATGTTTAAAAATTAAAATAGTAAAAAATCTTCCTAAAGTCAAAAATCTAGCAACAGGCATCTTTACAAGAGAATTTATCTAACTTTTAAAGAACTTATGCCTATTGAACTTGCTAATACATTTTATGATGCCAACATCACCCCAATGCTAAAACCAGGTAAATAATGCACAAGAAAACTCCAGACCAATATCTCTGATAAATATCACTGTAAAAATTTTCATCAAAATCAAATTCAACCATACATTGTAAGGATTATATATCAAGATTAAGGGGATTTAATACAGGGACATAAGGGTGGTTTAATATACATTTATCAAAGTAATACACTATAAAAACAAAAAGATAAAAATCATATTTAATGACTTAATATCAATAGATCCAGAGAAAGCATTTGATAAGCTTTAGTACTCATTTATGATAAAACCTCTAAATAAGATAGCAATAGTAGTACCTCAAAATAACAAGGTCATACATACACTCCTACAGCAAATGTAAAACTTAATGTTAAATTGAGCTTTTCTTTAAAATAAGAAACAAATATGGATTCTCACTATCACCACTTCTTATTAAATTTGTATTAGAAATTTTAACTTGAACAATGAAACAACTATAAAAAATTGAAGGAAATAAAGGGAATCAAGGTTGGAAATTAAGAACTGAAACTATCATCATTTATAGATGGTATGCACACTAAATATATAAAATATATAAACCCAAAAAATTCCACCAAAATAGTAAATGAATATAGCAAAATAGCAGGTTACAAAGTCAACATACAAAAAAATTTTATATTTATCTACAACCAATGAACAAGAAGAATAAATAAAGACGATAGGTTAATTCCATCTACAATAGTTCAAAAATCATCTTACTAATAAAATGAAGGACTTTTATGATGAAAACTGATATTATTTTAATAATATTATTTTATAATATCTTTAGGACATAGGACATCTTCATGATATAAGGAGGTGGAAAGACAGTTCATGCTTATGGATGAAGAGTCTCAATACAATCAAAATGATTATCTATCAAAAAGTAATAAATTCAACACAATCCCTATTAAAATACCAAAAGTATTCTTCATAGAAGAAATACAAAATAATCAAACAAGGAACAAAAGAGAATTTCCTTAAAAGGCATTTATGAAAAAATCCATAGTTAAGATAAAGGACTGAATGGTTAATGCCCAAGATCAAAAACTAGACAAGACTATCAGCTCTCACCACTTCTCAGTATCATACCAGAGGTCCTACCCAGTGCAATAAAGCAAAAAATTAAAAAGTATATGCTGCCTAATTCCATTCATACAATATTCTAAAACTAATTCACAGTGATAGAAATCAGATAGGTGATTGTCAGTGATCACCCGGTATTCCGTCTGCAACAATGAGAGTTAATAGGGAAAGATCACAAAAGGACTTAAGGAAAATTTAGGGGATTATGGACATGACAAGTTAATTAACTTGATTTGTGAATGTTTTCACAGATGTATTCAGAAGTCAAAACTTATCAAATTGTGTGCTTGAAATACATGCAGTTTATTGAATGTCAACTATACCCTACCTCAATCAAGCTTTTAAAAAAAATTAAAGGTGAAAAAAAGGAAATAAAAAAGAGTTATAAATTCAAAGATCGGTGTATGGCTTAAGTTACTTATAGTCTAGTTTAGGAAACAGAAGTGAACTTATTTATTAACGAGCCAGATTGTCTCCAGTGTCGAAGTGATTCTCTAATGGATGTTAGGTATATCAGGTTGAACATTACATTTTTCTAGTCATTAGGGTGCCAGTTAGTGGTTCTCTGGTAAACCATCTATACTTGCAGTAATGCACTAATTGCCCAGAGCAAAGCCAGTCACTCCCTGGAGACACAGCACAGCTCTCAAGACTCAGAGCATCTGGACCTTTGACCAGAGGTCTCCACAGAGGAAGTGACATGGAATCCTCAACAACTTTTCCTTAAAAAAAAAAAAAGCACCAGTTGCCCAATTTTCCACCTATCCCCTAGGCCATCTGTAAGCCTGCCCACCAGTTAGAACTAGCAAGAGTGAGGGAGGTGACGGTAACAGTTCTCACTGCTCAGCATTTACTGAGCATGAGCTCTGTCCCTGCTATCCTGCTCAGAGCTCACCACGCAAACCCTTCTGCATAGACTAAGAGTCACAGATAATTCTTTGTTGTGGTTTCTGAGGCAGAACATACCTCTTATCAGTGTGCCACTCGGATTATGTGAGGCTTTCTTTGGCTAGTCTGTCTCAAGATTAAAATTTGGAAATAAGTACAAAGTTTATTCTTGAGGGAATGGGTAACTTTGGGTATTTAACTGGAAGCAATTTTAACTATATGCTTTCTCTTATCTTTATTGCACACTAATTGTATTAAAAAGGTTTTCTATTGAAGGTCTTACACACTAAGATTCCATTTGTCTTTAGGCAGCATATGGCAGAACCCATTTGGAGCAGGCAGGTTTGGGGGTCCTGGGGTGACTCATTCTGCTCTGGAATAATAATACAGTACTTGTAGATGCTGAGTTATAATGCTGCACACCTGAATTGTTACAATGTAACTCCAAATTTTAAAAAAATAATTAATGAATGGTAAGGGTAAGTTTATTGGGAGGCACCAACTACAGTTTATATCCATAATCTATAGGGAAAAAATGTCATTTGCTGCCTAGTATCCACACCTTTTTCTGTTGGCAAGTACTCCTGAACCCTTCTCAGCTAAATGTTATGGAAGGATAGATCATGCTCAACTCTAGTGTGGACTCTAACTGCTTTAAAACAATCAGCATATACTGTCCCCAGTAACTGGTGCTAGAAGAGGCACATAACTCAATCGGAGTCAATGAGCTGTCAGCAGCTCTGAATTGGGGTTTCTGGGATCAAGGAGCTCAGCAGAGAGGTTATAAGCACAAATTTAGCTCCAGATTGAGTTGGATTCCTGATTACATGCTCATCTAGTTGAAAGATCTGTGAAATATTACATAACCGTTCATGTTTCCATTTCTTCATATGTAAGATCAGTATGAGATTATAGTGGGGAGTATGCATGCATATGCACATATCTATATTGTTTAGAAAAACACCTGAATTTGATATTAATTCTTTGATCATAGTAGATATTCACAATCTCTACATATTCAAATTGATACCAGGCAATGAGGGGCACTAAAACTAGTCAAGGACGCTGCCCAAATAGATTACCGGTCACCATCTGAGTTTTTCACCTGCATGCAAATTGCAAGACCAGTCAGGTTCAGGGAACAACAACAATTGGATTTAACAAACAAGAGAAAACAAAGAGTCAATGATATCACAAATGGCTGATTATCTCACTGGAAGGAGTGCCCAGTGTTTTGAAATCCTAAACAAAGGGCGTCTAAGATGCTGTCTTTCCACAACCAAGGGCCTGGAGTATGAGCCAGACATTAGGCCAGAATCCAACCCACAAGCACAGCAGGAGACGCAACAGGTGATATACCCACCACAGTTGCCTAGATGAGCTAGTGTAGACCAGACACAGAACACTAAAAACATCCGCTGCAGTAGTCTAACAACTCACACAGCCCGGTCAGGCATGGGGCTCAGGTTTTCACCTTCTAGGCTAAAACAACAGCAAAGCTGGGAACAGTTTTAATTCAGGGCAGCAAGGGGCACTACAAGCGACCAAGGACACTGCCCAAATAGTTTATCGGTCATTGTCTGAATTATTCACCCACGTGCCCAATTGCAAGACCACTCAGGCTCATAGACCAACAAGAAAGGGATTTATTTAACAAACCAGGGAAAAACAAAGAGTTACTGGGGCCAAAAACAGTCTTTAACTCACCCAAAGCCATGTCCAGTGATTTTCAGTCCTGCATAGGCTGATAAAAATGGCGTCTTCCCACCACTGAGGACTTGGAGCTCTTCTCCCAAATAGTAGGCGGTGCATCAAAGACGGCATCTTCCTGCCCTTGGATATGCAGCAGCCAGACTACAGGCCAATTTCCAACTCATGAAGACAGCAGAAGATAAATAGGAGATGCTCCTGGAGCTGCCAAGATGCCTCAGCACAGTACCAGACAAGTGACACCCAAAACAGCAGCTGCAGTGGCTGCACAGCCCGACAAAGGGCCACACTCACACAGCTCAATGAGGCGCCCGGCTCTGGATCTTTGTCTTCTCTGCCAGGCTTCAACAGCAGCAAAAACGGATAACAGTTTTGGTAGCTCAGAGTAGTGCCAGGAAGGCACCGGGCAGCTTTTCTGTGATCTGGGCAGACAGGTAGAGTCCTGGAGCCCTGGGTGGCTTTTTCAGGCTTTTATTGAGCTTTTTACATCATTTGTAGGGCGGTGACTATGTACACACACAGGAATGGGGACCGGGGGACCTGAAGGAATCTTCACTCTGTCTGGGATCTCCTACATTCACTTCCACCGCTGCTGCTGGCGTCCCCGTGACACCGGCCTTATATGCCCAGTCTCTCAGCCCAGGTACACCCACTTGTGCACGCCCACATCCTACTCCAGGTGCTGCCATCAGGCATGCGCGCACCGTAGGAGTCTATCATTGATACTAATTGCGGGAGGGCGGAAAAACCTGAAAATTTCCACTTACCCTACACTCTGCTACTTGCAAAGCCTCTGACCTTTACCCGCCACCCACAACAGCCTCTGGAAGATCAGCATGGTGGGAGCCAAAATCCACTGACCCCAAATTGTGAAAATCTGAAAAAGACTGAAATCCCCAAGACTGAATGAATCCGCACCCCCTTTTTGCAGTTCCTTATATTTCTTATTGTTTGCCCCACCCCAAAATGAGATACTTTTTAGCATTTTCCCTGGGGTTATCCATCCTCACCAACAATCCTCACCTCTAACAGCCTTTGGGCTTTAGCCACCAGTTACAGTTTCAGTTGTTCTGCTACCTGAAAAGCCTCTGAACTTTTCTCTGAGATTAGCTGCTGAAAGCCTCTACTTGTCTTTTGGAGGCCCACAGCAGCCTTCTAGAAGATCTGTGTGATGGGGGCAGGAATGGCTACCCCAGAATGACTGATTCCTGGTGTAAAGTAAATGGAAATTGTCAGGGTTTTTCACCTTCCCACCATTAGCATCAATGATAGATGCTTGTAGTCCTACATACATCCTGATGGCAGGCACCTGGAGTAGGGTGTGGGCATGCGTAGGTGGGTGCACCTAGGCGAGAGACTGGGCATATAAGGGTGGTGTCACAGGAACACTAGCAGCAGCACCAGAAGAAGCAGCAGCAATAGCAGTAGCAGTGGCAGCAGAGAAACAGGCACAAGAGAACACCAGAGAGCCCAGAGAGTGGAGATTCACCTGGGACTAGGAGATCTGCCAGCCTCCTGGTCCCCCAGTCCCTCTGCCTACTATTTACCTGGTTGCCTCAATGACAGTTGTGCGGAAAGATCAATAAAACCCAAAAAAGTCACTGAGGGTTCCAGAGCTCCTCCTTTACCTGTCTGCCCAGGTCATAGAGAACTTGCCTGTGCCCTCCTGCCACTACACTGGAAAATGTGAAGTCCAAAATATTGTATTCCAGCAGCTGCTTCTACAGTCCCTTATATTTTCTTTCTGAGCATCACCCATTGATACGTTGTCCATATTTCATCTGAGGCTATTCACATTCACGGGTGCCACCCTCTAGGGATCACCACCTATAACAGCCTTTGGCTGTAACAAAATCATCAAGTTGTATATCTTAAATATACAAAAAAGAAAAAGAAGAGAACCACACACAGAGAGACATCAACAGATGCTGTTTTCTTTTCTTTTTTTTTTTAAAGATTTATTTATTTATGCATATAAGCACTGGGGTACAGGCCAGAGGTGTGGGGGGTGAGAGGATTCACCAGAGTCAGAGTGGGGAGCAGAACAGGCAGACTGACTGAAACACACTGCTGAGGGGAGCAGCGGGCACAGCAGGAGAGGTCTGCCATGCCATGTGGGTCCCCTCCCCGGCCAGCAGCAGGGATCGAACTCGTGCTGCAGTGACTGCAGTTTGCTTCACAGTGCGTTGCTTAACCCACTGCGCCACCAGGGAGGCCCCAACAGATGCTGTTTTCATTATCACTATTCCACTGATTACGGGGGTGTGTAGATATCAGACTCCAGATGGCAGCCATCTAGCCATCTTACTATATCAAGGGAGGGTCCTCAGAGGGTAAGGTCAGAACAGAACAAAGGAGTCCCAGACTCTCAGAACTGAGTCCAAAAACATGAGTTGGCCCTCTAGATTAAGCCATACCTGAAGACAGTATTGTCCCTAAATTTTCAGAGATGTGAGCTGAAGAATTCCCCTTCCAGTGTAAGTCATTTGGAATTATTATATACTATTATTTGAATTAAAATATTCTCTACTAGTTCATTGCTATTTAGTGGTAAGGGAACAAACAAATTTGTGCGTACAAATGTGAGCAACTAAGTAATCTACTACCTTTTGTTTGTCACATTTGCAATTTATAACCATTTAACCTGTATTCAAACCTAGAAAGATATCTATGATAGTAATTATTCCTTTTGTATGGATATGGAAGTTGAAGTTTAAAGGGATTAAGTAATTTGTTCAAGACCACAACGATGGATTTGAACCCTCCACCTTCTAACAGAGAAACCCATTTTGTTCCAAAACAGGGAGGGAAGAAAACAGCTAGAGTGACAAAGAATAAATGTTCCATATTTAGACACTTGAAAAAAAAATCAGTGAAACTCAGTCCTTGCTGATATTGATACCATTTCAGTATCATGTAAGAGACTCAAACCCAGGGACGAGGACTAGTAAGCAACTATTTAAGGAATCAATAAACTAATTTTTAAAAAAGGGAATTGATGTTATTAATTTTTTAGGTTTGAGATATTTTTTCTTAGAGCTACTTTAGCTAGTTGAACATTAAAAATAAAACATATCACAAAATCAGTGTGGAGAGGGTTTTTGCTTTTTTCTCCCTCTCGAGAGCTGCTTTTTACCTTCTGCTTTTAGGCTCTAGATGGTTGGCAATCCCAATGAGAAAATTATTTCCTTTCAATTAACTGAAGTGGCCACAGCCCTACTAAAGGCTGTAGACCACAGCTCAATATTAGTACCTTTTGCCAAAATTTTATGTTGGCAAATGTTCTTGTGAATTGTGATTGTTCTATTTGTAATAGTTATTTCCCTCCTGCTCTCTGTTGAATTAACCTCTTACAAATCCACTTATTTTTAAAAAGATTTACTTATGCATAAAAGACCAGAGGTGTGGAGGGTGAGAGGGTTCACTAGAGACAGAGTGGGTAGCAGAACACGCAGATTGACTGAAATACACTGCTGAGGGGAGCAGTGCTGAGTCAGGAGAGGCCTGCTGCACCATGTGGGTCATCCTCCTGGCCTGGGATTGATTGAACTCGTGCTGCAGTAGCTGTGGATGCTTCGTAATGTGGTGCTTAACCCCTTGCACCATCAGGGAGGACCCACGGATCCACTTATAACTGTTAGAAAGAAATTTTTATTGTGAAGAAAGTTATATGAATTCTGGACTACTTCCTGACACCTACTCTGTACACACAGTTCCCAGCACATTGATGTAGGGCTGTCACATAAAAGCAAAGTTCTCACCCACACAGTGGGTGGAAAGCTGCTTCTGATAAGGAAGGAAGTTTGTGGTAATTCTAAGCCTTTGATGAAAGATTTCCAGGATTTTTACCACTACTGTTTTGAAATCCATTATTCCTGATGTCACTTGTAATGTATCATTTCTGCAAAAACAGAAGTTGTAAAACACTTATTCATTGCAAATATAATTTTTTTTGCCCCATGATATCTCAGCTGAAGAAAAGATTACTAATTAAATGTTGCTCTCTAAAATCAAATGTCAAGAAAGAAAACATAAAGATACGTTTTGTTTTTTAATCAAATTTCATTGATTTACCTTTCATTTCATAAGTACATTTTCAGGAATACAATGTAACAGCATAACATCTGCAGGGCTTCATTACCCACCACTGAAGATCCAGACCACAGCACTATTACATTATTCCTTCTATCCCTCTTTTCTCCCTCGTCTTGCTCCCTACTAGTAACCACAATTTTTTTCAGAGATTAAGAGTTATTTTTGTTGTGTTTTGTCAGTTTCTTTCCTTTGGTTATTTTGGATTGAATTTGGGATGGTTATGCTAAGTGTGGTAAGTCAGAAAGGGAAAGATAGTTACCAATGATTTTAATCATTTTTGGATCTCAAAGATACTTTTTAAAGTAATATTTTTTAAAGATTTATTTATATATGCATACAAAAACTGGGGTATGGCCAGAGGTGTGGGGGGTGAGAGAATTTACCAGAGACAGAGTGGGGAACAGAACAGGCATAATGACTGAAACTGCTGAGAAGAGCAGTAGATGTGATAAGAGAGGTCTGCTGCGCCATGTGGGTCCCCTCCCTGGTCAGGGATCGAATTTGTGTCACAGTGGTTGAGGATGCTTCACAGCATGGCACTCAACCACCTGTGCCACGAGGGAAACTCCTAAAGTCGTAAATATATATATTTTTAAAATGACTATTAATGCTACATCTTTTTAAGGATATTACAATTAATTCTTTCAACATATCTGTTCTGATTATATTTGACATTAATTTTATCTGTGTTTATAGTTTGAAATAAATGATTTTGTATAAAAAGGTAATGGGGGAGAAAGAAATCTGTCATGAAATTCTGTTGGGGTATTTATTTGGAGACAAATTGGAAAATACCTTTAGCAACTAATATGTTTGTACCTTTTTGCCATAATCAGAATTCTTAGACCATTGCAGCCCAGTGGTTTTACAGGCAAGGTTTGTGTAGAAATTTGTTGGAGACGGTTCATGGGATCCCTTATTACCATTTTCTTACTTAGAGTTAAGGACAAAGAATGTTACTTCACAGTGCAGACTCATAACGAGGAGAACCACGACCTGAGGAATCCCTCTCAACTCATGCTTAAACCTGGAATAAGTATCATATTTAGGATGTAATTTCAAAGCAAAAAAAAAAAAAAAAAGATATGGTTTTATTATAACCTGCTATGTTGCCAACTGAAAGCCACTTTTTTGGCAAAGAGTACACAGGTCTTCAGGTACTACATCAGAAAAGCTAACCAAGGACAACTTTAGTAAGTCAACTGTCCTAGTTTTGCTGCTGTTACAGCCTGACAGAGAAGGCAAAGACCCAGAGTCAGGCACTTTGATGAGCTGAGTGAGTGTGGCCATTTGCTGGGTCGTTTGGGGGCTGCAGCTGCTGTTTTGAGTATTGTTAGTTTGCTGCTGCGCTGGGGCTTCTCAGCAATTCTAGGAGCCTCTGCTATTGTGTCTTCTGTTGTCTTCGTGAGCTGAATCTGGCCTATAATCTGGCTCCCATGTGCTCCAGATCTGCAGTGGCAGGAAGATGCCATCTTAGCTGCTTTTTGTTTAGGACTTGAAAACATTAAGCATTGCTTCGGGTGAAGTAAATGGCCATTTTGGCCTCAGAAATTCTCTGTTTTTCCCTGATTTGTTAAATAAATTCCATTGTTGTTTTCTGAGCCTGAGTAATTTTGTAATTGTTCATGTGGGTGAAGAATTCAGTGACCAGTAAACTATTTGAGCAGTGCCGTTGCCTGGGTTAGTGCCTCTTCCTGCCGTGTCAATCCCAGTAAATAATAGAAGTAGTCCCTAAAACTATTCATAGTTCTTTACCTTTGATTTAAAGTAGTAGAATCTACTGGCAGACTCCAACATGTGGTAAGTGTCTTTGATCGAACTAATTTGTTCCCATCCATCATCTATAGGCATAGGGATACATTTATAGCCTTTTAGAGAGCTGCATATGTCTACCCTGCCACTGCTAGCATGTTCTTCATGGAGTCCTTCCTTTACATTCATTTTATCTCTTCTCCACTTAGTTCCAAGTGTCTCTCTCCTCTTCTTTCCTATTGTGTATTTTGTACTTAGCTCTTTTCATTCTCAACACCGCTCAACAGAGAGGAAGGAGAGACATAGGGTCCAAAACCTGGAAAATGTGTGTGTTACCAGATGATCTGACCTGAGGCTGAAATAGCTTTTTAAAAATCACATATTTTTACACTTCACACAGTTTTTCCTCCAGACATTATGTTAGCACACTAGACTCTATCTCTGTGAGTTTCCAATTAGCCATGATGGTCCTTGCATGTTTCAGTTGCTATCCTGTAGTGTTTCTATCTATTTTCATTTGTAACTGTTCCATTTTCTTGCTTGTGTATTTTATTCCCTCCATTAGATTTCACATTCCTGAAAGGAAGGGCCCATATCTTCTATTTCAGTTTAATTCCCTAGTTTTGGTACAAACAGTGCTTAATGGATGCTCTTGGCTATTTGATATGCCTTAATAAATAGCTTTGATTCTGCTGGTGGCCTGAGCTTTTCCCAGGAAGCCTGTCATATGAAGGTGCCCTTTTTGACCTTGAGTAAATCTCTAATGCTAGTCAGCTGCCTGCTTTCTTTTCATCATAAAAATACTGCTGCTGAAGAGTTGTGGCCCAATACAGACTCAAGAGTAAAACCCCAAATTTGACTCAACTGTCAATATTGAGGACAAGGGAATTCAGGTCAAACCCTAGACACTGACTTTCTAGCTCCAGGGAAATCGGTGTAATGAATAGTTCTGCTGACATAAACTCAACCAGTCTTGCCCTCTGAGCAGAGAACATTTTGCCCGACAGGCTTGTGGTAAAATTATTTTTGTCCCTTTTTTATATCTGAAAAAATAAAAACAAGACCATTCACAGAATAATGGCATCAAAATAATACTAGGCTTGTGAATGAGCATAATGAATGTGGGAAAATTGTGAGCAATTAAGACCAAAACATCTTTCCTATCTTTCTAGGCACAGCATGCCTTTCCCAAACTGCTTTCCTCCTCTCCATCCTGTCCAGGTTTTTTGAGGACATTTAGACAGTTGGTCATCTATGCCTTTGCTATTTTTTTTCTCTGTTAGTTGTTGAGAAGTTTGTTGTTTCATCTTTTAGTATTAAGATACTCCTTTCTTGTATTGGGATTTTCAACAAGGATGTGAAAAATTCTATGAAGGCAATGTCCAAAAGTTCCCAAATTCACAGATAATGTTGACTTAGGGTGAGCCAGTAAAGAAAGAGAAAAAGTGAATCCCAGGACCTAGGGGGAAAGTGGCATTCAAAACTCAATACAGAAATGTGAGGTCTTTCAATTAATGACTTGGAAACCCCACATGGGTTATAGTCAGTGCCAAGTAATGAGGACTAGAGGCCAAGCACAAATGGCATCGTGTTCAAATGGCAATGGGAGATGCAGCACTAGGTGCTTTTATTTTGATTAATTTTATTTGTGACCAAAGAGGTACCATATACCTTACTGGTTATCAGATAAACACATCTAAGAAAGTAGGAGACCATTTTTTTTTTAACTTAGACTTTGTTTTTGGATTAGGATCCTGGTTTCATTGGCTGTTAATCACTGAAACATGATGGATAGTCAATGTTTTAATTTTCTTATTAGCTTGGAGGGGTATTGCCTTCTCTTTATACCTCACTTACAAATTCTCCCTTTAATTGCAGTACAATTAGCTCCCATTGCTTACATATAATCTTAAGGGAAAATTCAGCATACATTTATGGGAATCAGTTTCATATATAAGGAGAAAATTCAGTTTCACTGTTATTGTAGGCCAGAGAGGAGTCTTTTTTACACTAATCTTGAATCTACTTTAAATGCCATTGCTCTTTTCTTCATTGTATACTGATACTCTATGACCCACCTCAAATTATTTTTTGTTCCTAAGCCCTTACCTGCTTTGACATGAAGACCATGCCTTTGATTTCTTTTGATGTCCCTGATGTTTAAAATCATGCTGAGAATCTTTACAATGCAATGACCTGGGAAATATAATGAATTTACCCTGTACCTACAGATCCTCAGGTCTGTCTCACAAAGAAAATTATTCATCTCTAAGGTTCAAGACTTCCCAATGGCTTCAAAGTCCCCCACTAATACGTGTTGATGTGACTATGTGAATATGGTGTATAGCATTTAGCAGTTCCCTGCACACTACTGCAACAGGATGGGGGCAGTGAATTGCAGCTGGGAATTCTTTTCAACTCATAATAAACTCTACTACAATCTTCAACCATCACACCATTTGTTTTATAAAACATATTCAGCTCCTAGAGGATATAGAGATTCCTGCAGGTAGTAGTAAGGAAAGAAGAAGGCACAACCTGCATGCTAAGATCTAGAGGATAGGAGACCCTCCTCTGAAGGTTAAGTTAGAGCAGAAGGGACAGACAAGCATTTTCAGTTGTCCAGCCATACCTTCCAGTCATAGTTAAAATCAATACCAAATCTGAGAATAAAGTTGGTCAAAAAAAAGATAATTTTTATTACTTGCAATTGTTAAATACATCCCAAAACTCTTCCACTGTATTTCCATTGCAAAGAAAAGAGCCAACTAAGAAAGGACAGTTAAGTTGGTTTTAAAAGTTCCCTTCTAAGAGAACAGAAATTTCAAAGGCAATGAGAATTAAATAAATTCCATTCTTAAATTGAAGCACCAAGCAGAAGGTGTTTAAGCTAATTCCTATTCTTAGGAAGGTAAGATGTGCTCAGTATAGTAAAGAACCAATCCACAAAAGGTGCTTCATGTTTTACTCATAAAAGTGGAAGTCACAAAGGGCTTATGAATGTTGTTTTTTGTTATGGGTACACAGCTTCTACCTGCCCAGGGCTGTCTTCTTTTCCAGCCTTGCTTAGAATCATTACTCAGGTATATACTCATCACCAAACTGGACAGTGTCAGTGCATAATAAACATAAATTTCAAATACAACTGTGAACACTAAAGTTTGAAAAATAAGAAACTGGTTCCATGCCCTGTTACAATTTGCAGCTGGTCTGTATATTGAAAACAATAGGTCCTCTAACAATAATTCTGATGGTTAATTTTAAGTGCTCTCTCACAGAATTATTTAACTTCCAAAAATAGCATGCTTCAGATTAATGATCCATTTGTTTGAACAGAATGGATACAAAAAGGTGAGGATAAGACTCACCAGTTCTGAGCTCCTGATTATTTGTCTAGTTATTCTGGGAATGAGAGAAGTTGAAATCACTGTCAACATTCTTGCCCGCAAAGAAGTAATGACAACTGCCTGAATCGATACAGTGAAAACACTTTTTAAAACTTAAGAGAAAAATATGCATAGCATTATTTGGATAACTTTAAATTTTAATGATTTTGCGGGGTTTTAATTTTTTTTTTTTAATTTAGTTTTTCCCCACCTATTCTCTCTGCTCTTCAAAAATGAATGGAGGTTTATACTGAGGGCATGGTGTTCTGATCCTGATTTAGGAGTACTTTTTGATGATAAAACTGTTTTTCATTCAAAAAACATTTATTGAACACCAATTATTAGGTAGGTTTTCTGATAAAAGCTAAGGATACAGCATCAGACCCAGTCCTTGCCTAGTCATTAGGGAAGAAAGTCAAGTTAACAGGAAACTACAGTACAGAGGATAAGAATCACAATGCTGATGAATAAGGAGTATTTGAGAGCATATAGGCCGGAAACACAGTATCGTACACTTAGGGGTCAGGTAATTCTCTCTGAAGGAACATATAAGGCGCATATAAGCAACCAGAAAAATCAGAAGTTAAGGGGAAGGAGTAGGAAGTTGGGATATGAGGCATTTCAGGAAAACAATGCGATGGTGCGGGAAGGGAGGTGAGTTTCTCATGAATGAAAACAGCCATACTTCAATCATTATCTTTGTTCACATTTTCCAGTGTAGGTGTGGTTAATAATTAGTATTTCTACAGTAAATATGCAAAGTGACCTGGTACAGCACTTGTGTCTATGGGTAGGCCCACAGGGGTCTATTTAGCCTTAGCATGGGGTTTCCTGCAGGTGTATTACTACCTATTTCTGGGACTGTTTTGATAACTGCTAACAACAGCTTGAAATTGTTAATTTTTGAATGTCATATACATTCAAGTGGTTGAAATGTAAAAAGAACCTAAGGATTACAGAACTTCTTTTATTTTTTTAATATATCTTGAAATTCACCCCTAATCAGTAGGTTAAACAGTCTGAAGCTTTGAATGACTCCATAGTGTTCTGTTTATAGATGTGCCATATCACTGGACTATTATATAAACATTTAGGTTTATCACATTTTGATCTTACAAATAAATTTGTATCAGTAAACCTGTACATTTCTGCAGGTTAAATTTTTAGAAAATTGTTATATAACATTTGAACTTTAGCACATACATTGTGATCTTGTTATGTATTGACAGATTGTTTTGCATGGAAGTATATCAATCAACTCACACTTTTTTTGTAATGTATAGCAGTCCATGTTTTCCCACATGCTATATAATTTGGGGTCTTTGCCAATAAGATAGATTTTAAAATGATATATAAATTAATTTTAACTTACCCATTATTGTTATAGGTAGAATTGAATAGTTTCATCTTTATAAAGAGCCATTTGTATGTTTTTTTTTTGTGAACTCTATGCATAAGCTTTCATTTCTATTAAGTTTTTACTTTTTTATTGGTTTGTGGGAACTCTATATAGAGAGGTATTATATGTATGACAAATAGTTTTCTTATACTCTGTTTACAGTGAGCCTAAATAATTTTGAGACCCAGACTTATTTTAATTTCTCTTTAGCATGGAAAATGGGGTCTTAAGCACTGGTTCAAGTGGTACAGGGTATGAGAACTGCTTCCTAAAAAATACCTTGAGTTGGACTTCAAATACTCCTCCCACTATATAAAGGAAAATAGATCTTATTTTTATCATAATTTCCTTTCCCTGTCATCATCTACAGAATTTCCAAAGTCAACAAATTATCAGTGAAAATATAATTTCATTCCAAACCCTCTTCAAAAATTTTGTCTTGATGTGCTAATATCAGCTTCTATGAAGACTTGTTTGAAAGTAATGTCTTCCAAATATGACCTATGATAAGGTGTGGAAACAATGCTAACAGTTACTTTTCTAGTATATTTTGCTAATTTCTGTTGATGCATCATTTGAAAATTTCATGATTAGATACTACAACGGTAATCCTGAAATCCCTTAAAGAAGTGCCTTCATTATAGTTATGGTTTCCATGGTTGTATGCTTATCCCTAAACACATCAAGTTGTATACATTAAATATGTACAGCTTTTTGCATGTCAATTATACCTAAATAAAGCCTCAATAATGCCCTTTAAAAAAAAGAACTGCCTTTACTTTGTCATCAGGCATGAGAATTTCTCTTAGAATTTGTGCCCCAAAAAACTGCTTCTTAAAGCACTACTTTCTTTCCCCCTTCTATAGAGGGAATAAAAATTTGAATCCGCCAACCTGACCCCTTTTTTTAAATTCCTTTATTTACTGCTATTGCTATTTTTGATGAATTTACTTTTGGTAACAAGAGGGATAATGCAGTTAATTAGCCAGACAATTCAATCAGTTTTTCAACTCAATCTGCATATTAAAATCACTTGAGAAGATTGAAAACCTCTCTATGTCCCAGACAGTTCAGTCAGAATCTCTGGGGGTGGGTGTATCTAGAAATTGTCCGGATCATCGAATGTTCTGTGATTCCTACCAACAGAGAGAAAGCTAAGAAAACAGATAAAATTATAGCAACAGAGTAGAAACTGCCGGTGACTTCGTTAGTTCCATTCTCTGTGTGATTTGTAAATAAAAATAACAGTAAATCGATGTGGTATTGTCATAAGTCTGTCATGACACTGGCGATGAAGAGTTATTTTTTCTCTCCTTTCCCTACCCCGCTACTCAGAGAAATGGAGAGTATTCATGCAGTACTTTCCTACCAAACAAACAAAATTTCTAAGAAATGTAACTGAGGAACTAACTAGCTGGCCTGGGTTTTTTGAGATAAGATCTGTCATTCCTTCACCCTCCCACTAGGTGGAACTCATTGAGGGCGAGTACCAAGTCTTTACAGCTTTGTGTCTCCACGTTTTTCCTACATGTTGCCAGGCTCTTAATGGTTGTTTGTGAAAGGAAAGAAAGGACTACATTTAAGATTATTTCACTTATCCAGGAATACATTGAATATTCCATACTGCTTTGTGATTTTTTTACAGTTAATCATTCAACTGGGATTGAAAAGCCTGTTATAAAAATGAACTATTTTTTAAATCACTTAAAAAATAACTTGTAAAATGGACATTAGAATAAATATAAAATAAAGAAAAGATCAGTAACTGTGTTGTATGTTTAATCCCACCCCATATCTGTTTCCATTTTATGTTTCTCTCAGTTCTTTGATGATCAACTCTGCAGAGAGAACCTAAATCATTGTTGGGAGGGAGGGTTTCAGAAAGTGATAGGGGTATAAAGAGAGATGAGGGAGAGAAAAAGCAAAAGAATAGAGATAATAAGAAACAAAAGTAAAAAAAATAAGTTCTACACCATATTTAGTTTTTGGCTGAAAGTAACATTCATGTACTTTTTCTATAGGAACTGATACCTTACATCAGTTCTTAGCTATCAGAGGGGATTGAAGAAAGCAACTGAATATAACATAAGGACCTTGACCTTTAGAAAGGGTGACCAAACTACTACACAGATAGCATGCCAAAAAAGTCAGTTCAACCAACAACTCTTCCATTGTAACTCTACAGCTCATTAAGGACAGTAGTTCATTGAGTAGATCAAATCTTTTGGAAGATTTGATGTTTACCTGAAAATGAGTAGTATATAAAAATGACTACAATGGGGAGCCAGTTCTCAGGGATCTTATATCTATATTTCAGCTATAATTTAAGATAAGAAATAATTGCCATAAAAGCACACAGATGTATTTTTTCTTTTATTCAATTTATTTATGTTCTTATATCATTGTTAATTTTTTGAATACTATTTGATTTCTCCTCTCACATGTAGTCTCCATACTTCTCCCACCACCTTAGCACCTGTGATCCATCATCTTAGTCCCTTGTGCTGTTCCCATCCCTGCTTTGACCCCTCCCTAACCCCTTCCCTCCCGTGAGCCTAAGATCTATGGTCAGCTTGCAAGTTTTGTCTTTTTTCCTGACTCCTTGTCTGTTTTTTCTGTATTCAACATATAAATGAAACCAAATGAAAACATTGTTTAATACAAAAAATTAGCCACAAAATTTTAATTTTAATCACATTGTATATATGTTGTAGAAGACTGAATTATGATTATATAATAAAATTAATTTAACATGAAATTAGAAGCAAAAAAAAAAGTACATATGCTATGGAATTCTCTAAAAGGGATGGATTCTCAGTTAGCTGTCCTTTGATGTTTCCTTTTAAAATTACATTATCTCTAAATGTCTTAACTTCCTGGAGTCAATCTATTGTACTATGCCTAAAAGGAAAAAAGACCTATTGTTCTGAAGTATTAACTCTGTTCTTTTCAAGCTTCTTTCCAATTTTTGAATTTCATATAATTATCACCAAATAATGTTTTCTAAGTGGCAAGATAATATATGTCATGCTTGAAATTAGACTGTTAAATACATACAACTCCTGCCTTAAATGCATAGAAAATCCCACTAGGACACAAAACATATGAAGAATATATGCATTATGTGATGGAGCCCCCTGATTATTTATAGGGATGAAGAAAATGTTGACATAGTCATCTTCAGAGGTTCATCCATTCATGGAACCAACCAATTGGAGTATAATACAGGGATAGTATAATACAGGTATGATAATACTAATAAAATCCTCTCAAAAATTAGAATTCCAGTTGATTCAAAAGATAGAGTAATGTAAACTCTCAGAGTAATCTATTCAAATGAAAATGAAGTAAAGATGTGAAGTCTCATGTTTGGTGGGGGTAGGATTAAAGGATCTCCTTTTTAATACCTAAAGTGGCATCTGATATGTGTAGAATGTATAATTTTGCCACTTAATAATATATGATGAACTTGGGAAAGACTTCTCGGGGGTATGTTAGAAATGCACTGCCTAAGAGAAACTTAGGAGATAAGTGGAGCCAATTAACTTGACATATGGTAATCATCATTTCTCATCTGAAAAAATAGACTTCTGATCTATTTCTGTCCTGTCCAATGGGAAACACTGATTCTGAATTGGAAAAGGCCAGGACAAGGGTCTAAAACTTGTCACATTTCCATGCTTTGGTTCTTGTTCCCTTCACTTGGTTTTCAAATGAAAAATTCAGCAAACCAATGACTTAGAGACTGATTGATAGATCTCATTTCCATGAGTGCATTCAGGGAGCAAGTTGGTGTACTTAGTAGTGTGGTGACAGAGGCTGTTTTGGTGCAGCCTTTCTCTAAGACTGTTTCAACATGGGTAGAACTTGAAGTAAACACCTTGCATGAATGAGAGAGGGGGCAGTAAACTAACTTTTTTTCACCAGAGGTTTTTCTTTTTTTTTTTTTTTTTTGGTGTCACACTTGGCTCTCACATCTCTTGTACTATACCATATTAATTAGTTCCAATAATGGATGATCTCTGAAGATGACTATGGTGAATCTTACTTGGTGTTGAACACCAGTTGACTCAAAAAGTGAAGAAAAACTTAAGAGGAGTAAGTAGAGGAGGTTAGGTCATCAGAGCACCTTATGAAGGGTTTCAGGTTCATGTGGTAAAAGATGATGGTGGGCTCTGGGGAGCTGTTGTTAAGAGAAAAGCAATATGGTCAAGGAAGGGAGATAAATCCTTTTGGCAACAATATGAACCTTTATAAAGCAGCCTCCTAAGGCACAGCATGCAAATGCTGCTGCTGTGAATTGGCTGAGCTGGCTTCTAGTACTTCATATTGTACATGTCACTGTCAATTTGGTAAACCAGGCAGCGACTGTAGCCACTATTTCAGGAGTCTCATAAAGTGAAACTGCATTATAATTTCAGCAGTGTTAAGAGAAACTGAAGGCTTCAACAAAATGAAACTGTAACTATAGATATGAAGCTCTATCTTCCCTGAAAGCAACTTTATAGCATATAAAACCAACAATCTTTTCTGCAATTAAGTCAGAACAAGATAGATGTGTCTCATTCCTTGATGTAATGGCCTTGAAGCATCTTAATGGAAACACTCATAAAAGTTTATCTCAAATACTGTCCAAATATTAGTACTGGCTGCAGAGAGAGTGGTGAGCAACCAATCCTGAGCATTTATCCTTATGGAAAAAGAAACTGTTAAAACTTGGTGATGAAGACATCAGAATAAATTGTGAGAAGTTTGAGGACATAGCTGATCTGAACCTCTTACCTCACAATTTCCGAGATTTCTGATCTGCCCATCAAAAGGTCTTCTGAAGACCTCATACATCAACCCATCTGTAGCTGGAGAATGAATAGAATGTCCTCCAATTTCTCTTTTTTCTGAAAGTCTGTACTGAAACTGAAATTGAGCTATTTAAAAATAGACTCCCTTTTTAATCTCTGAAAGAAAGGAAAAGAAAACCTTTGAGCAGTTATAAAAACCTAAGATGTGTTCAAAGAGAAAAGTCCTCTGAGATGTACCCCACTTTCTACATCCTAGCACTCAGGCAAATTGAATTTCCCTCCCGGGACTTTCTATTTCCATAGGAATCATGATATTCCTGAGATTTGCTTCCCACGATGACTGCATTTCACAAACTTTAGGCCAATTTCATACATATATTCTACTCCACAACCTGTCCCTCAGTGTTTATGTCAGGGATGGGGGAGAACTGAGCTTCATTTCTTCACTCCAGTGAGTTTAGTCAGGTGACATATGGTGTTCAAAGTACAGAGTACAAAGTACAATAATTAAGTTATCTACATTAACCTTAAAGGACGCTGTGAAGTTTGGCATATGCTGGGTAGTCATTGTCATGACCACAAAGGCCTTTAATATCTTTAGTCATTTTTAATGAAGGGGAAACCAGTTTATACAGAAATTTAGCTGTCAAAATTGGAATTCAATCACTGAATTCATTTCCTGTTGTCCACCTTTGCCACCTTGTTCTGGTACTGTGATCTAATTGGAGTGTTGTGGGGGGAAAAAAATCTGTTTAAATGACAGTTATTTACTCTTGGAATTTAGGAACTCACCGAG
The DNA here is from genome assembly GCA_019455555.1 of Galemys pyrenaicus. Lineage (NCBI taxonomy): Eukaryota > Metazoa > Chordata > Mammalia > Eulipotyphla > Talpidae > Galemys > Galemys pyrenaicus. The sequence continues at coordinate 994,165 of JAGFMF010012245.1, forward strand.
TTGTAAGTCAATGGCATGGACTTTTGCTACAGTCCCTGTTTGAGTTAGTTAAATGTCTGTTTCACAAGTTACTAGCCCTGTGACCTTGGGCAAGTTATACAACTCCCAACATACCAATATTTATCTGAAAAAAAAAAAAAAAAAAAAAAAAAAGGAAGCTAACTATTTCATAAGTTATGTGTTGGGAGCAGAAATTGNATACCAATATTTATCTTAAAAAAAAAAAAAAAAAAAAAAAAAAGGAAGCTAACTATTTCATAAGTTATGTGTTGGGAGCAGAAATTGAGTTAACAGTTATAGATAATGGTATCTGATATCTAGAAAATAATCCATAAATATTATATATTAGTAATAGCAGCAATATTATTTGCTTTATTCAGCTTCTCAGGCAAAAGGTATCTAAATAAACTAGGCAGAATTAGCTAGAGCTGGAATATTCATTGTGTCTTCAGTTTTGTTTTACTTGTTCCACTTTCTGGCAATGGAAGCTCTTTAGCAAGTAAATTCAATGCCTCCCCACCCCACCCCTTGCATTCAACTGGTGCCCTCTTTGTCTGGCCAAGAATATACTGCTACAATGAATAATGAAAATTCTATAATGTTTTCACTCAAATTCTGCCTTTTGGCAGCCATGACCAAAATCACCCTGCAGCTGTCATTTACAGCAGAGATCCCCAACTAGTGGCTTGCAGCCACCCTGCTGTGAGCGGCAGCTGCTCAAGAATACTTCAAGCAGGAAACTGACAGAGCCAGATGCTATAAGGAATCCCTCAATGATGTCAGGGCATTAGAAAACAGTAAGCTGTAGTCCCCAAATTCATGAGGATTTCTGCTTCCAACCCACGTCGGACAGCTGACCATATGATATTTCTAAAATTTTGTTATTACAACAAAGGTCCAATACTCTACAGTGCTTGGATACTTACAAAATTAGAAGGCAGTCACTAACACAATGATAAAATTTCAGGGAATGTTATATAGTCTGTTATGATAATCCTTTAAGCCTCCCTTTAAACCTTTCTTGTAGGAGAGTGCAGAATTTTGAAATGAAATTGTATAAGTGATAATATACAAGTTGAAGTTACATACAACTTTAAAATATGCAATACACATTTCTACTTAAAATGCTCTGAATTCAATCACTTATTGGGTGAACCCAAGATTCCAAGGTTTTTCTCTCCTCTTTTAGAATGGAAAAGATGTTCAAAAAGCATTTTCTCTTTTTGCTTTTCATTTTTCATTTGCTTAAAAAAAAAAGAAAGCTAGTTCCTGGATAGTCAACAGGTATTACATAAAAGGTATTCAGTTTATCTGAATGAAATAAAATTAAAATTAAAAAGAAAACTTTATCAGCAAACATTCGGACCTTTTAATGTGCCTTGTATGTAGGATTCCCCATATAAGTTTAATGAAAGAGAAAGAGAGAAAGGAAAAGAAGAAGAGGGGGAAAGGAGGAGGAGGAGGAGAAGGAACATGTTTTGTCTGCAACACACTTAAGGAGAGGTGCTTTTTGCTTTTCTTTATTTCTCCTAGATGCCAACATAATGCCTGGCATGGAGTAGAAATCCAATAATGTTCACTGTGAATGGATTAATAAATCTAAGGTGATAAATTTTGATAAATACTTGTAGCATGGAGGAGGAAATAGTTTCTGGTCAGTCCAAAAGAAAGAATGCTAAGATGAGTCACCTGATGAAGGGTACAATCAATATTCTAATAAAATTTATTAAAATTCAGAAAAGAAAAATATGATACATTAGAGAAGAAAATAGTGAGTCACATATCCAGTAGAACAGAGGAATTATTTTTATATGGTATATTCAATAACTGGAACTTTTGACAATGATTTCTGTAGAATATTTCTATAGAAAATGATTTCTGCATGGTTCTGTCTGCCTATTCTCTGATGATGGGGAAGAGTGACCTAAGGTATGATATTTCCTTATTTGTCTTCTGTTATTGCATCTGCACACTGGGGAAGTTCATGAAGAAAACATGACTGCCAAGTTAAACCATGAACTAGACACAGGCCATCAGAGACTTCTCATCTCTCTCCTTGGAATATGGTCTTGGACATATAATATGCTATTGAAGCCCTCTGGGTTGCATGCATCTCCGAACACAGCTAAAACCTGTACACAATTTCAAGATTGGTTAAGGGTGGTGTCAAAACTGTCTTTGTCTTGTGACTACCTGACACAAAACCTCATGTGTAAGTTTTCTTGCTTACTAAAATTGCTAACTACCAATCTGGAATGGTCTTTTTTCTTCAGTCTCTTCCTTCTCCCTGTCAATGGGTACTGGTTTCAGATTATATCCCAGAAGTATCAGTTTCCTGCCCAACACAATAGCACACAAGAAAGGAGAAGAAGATTCTACAAGTGTGATTGCCCTGTAATCCCTAGTAGATGCCAGTGGAGAAGAGTGGGTAGGTAAGGTGGTACAAGTCTCCACTGAGCCTCACTTCTATGGCCCTGACATATATTAGGTTCACATCTCACATTCAGTCATTGCTGTTCCATCTCCTAGCACTCCTTAACTCTCAAGACTGTGTGAGGACCATCTGGACCTCTGCTTGAAGGCAGCATGGATAATGAGTTCTCCACAGAGCAATTCAGGCATGATAAGAAATTCCACATTAGTTGCCAGGATGCAAGTTGCCAAACCTGGCACCCACTACCTCCCACAGAGATTCACAGGGATGCTGGAGAAGAGAGCTGAAGCCCCATCACAGTAGGCATGATAGTTAATATGAGGAGATACAATTTTTCACCTATCAGATGGGAAAAGATTAAGCAGTTTGATAAACAGTACTCACTCATTTTCTTAAAACCTCACATGATTTATTCTGAGAAAACTTGGCTATCCGAGAATTTTTGGTAGACTGGAAAATTATCAGTGTTGAAGGCAATGGAGGTATTATTTGAGTAAAGTAAGATAATTCAATTGCAATTCTTCAGTGTACAAAAATACTTTTAAATTTCTGGCAGAATATCTATAATCAAGAAAAGTCTCCTTCTCCTATGCCAGCAACTATGCTGCATTTTAAGTGCTTTCCTAGGGATTCTATGTTGCCAAAAAATACAATTACTTTTCAGTTACTTCAGAAAACTTTTAAACAAACTGTAGGAAAAATGTCAGAATCCAAAATAAGAATTTGCAAAGGAACTTGTTTCAATCACATCCATTTTGGCTGTGATATACCAACCTGGTGATTCCATCTTGATAGATTGTGTTTCATTTACCTTGTAAGCACGGTGTAATTTATGTCTAGGGTTGAATTGTATCAGGTGAAATCTGATCTCTGAGGGATTTGCTGTGTGCTGCTCTCTGTGTGCAAGTTATCTAGGTTCTGCCTTCTGGAACCCAACGTTCCATTAGGTTGACTGTACACACAGTTTTAACGGCAGTCAAGTCTACAAATTAATATCATATAATGGGCATTAGTGGCTTCTAGAAAATCTTTGAAATTTCTAAAATGGCTGCAGAACTTCAATTTTCTATAACTATTTTAAAATGACTAGACTACTATTTTTAATAGAGCAAAACCTGTTAAAGAACCAGATGAACTTTAAGACACACTTTAAACCAGCCATTGAAAGCTGACCATAGATTTGAGGTACCCAGGAGGAGACAGGGAGGGCAAGAGGATGGAGGAGGGATAAGAAGGCAGGAGTGGCAGGGGAGAAGAACATAATGGACTATAGTAGAAGACTATGCGTGCTATGGTAGTGGGATAGCAAACAAATGATTACACCTGAGGTGAGAAATCCTATGCCATCAAAATACGAACAAGGATATAAAACAATGATACTTCACTTAAAAAAATTAAAAAGAGAATCAGAATAAAAAATTAGGTTGTCCTAAAGGTTTGGTTGATTTCTGAAAAGGAGGGAAGACTGAGATTGATTAGGTTGGTAACACCTAAAGCTACTTAAATGATTACATATACATATTATTACATATATGATTACACATATTGTGTAGTACTTGTACTATAAATAGATAAAATAGTATTCAATATGCTATTGAGTTATCCTTTTCAATAGGAAGTTATTAGAACAATTTACCAGATTTATTGCACACATTCTTAATTGTGGACCAGGCAAAATATAAAGTGTATAACATTGTTTTTGTGCACACTATATATATTGCAATGCAGTAAGCTGTAATTTAGACATCCTCCAAAGGATACTACCCGGAAGAGAGTAAACCTTGGCATTGGAAAAATATGGCATACTCAGGTGAATCCTATCTTCATGACCCATGCTACACCATACTGAGAAGGGATGGATTTCTATCAGCTCTACCTGTCCTCACTATGACCTCTTTTTCCCATCAATTATCCAGTTTAGCTGCCAAGACTGTAGACTGTTTAATCTCACTATCAGAGGAAAGCAAACACTAGTTACAAAGGAACGTGACATGGAGATCAATGGCATACAGCCTTCAATAACAAGTCCAAGGTCATACTGGCAGAGCCTGAAGCTCATATCAGGCCTGAGACTAGGGTTATTCTGCTGGAGGAGAGATTTGAAATGTCTCAGAAGAAATGCAAAAAAAAAAAAAAAAAATAAGTAATGTATTAACTCACAATTTGTCTCCCAAGCAACAACTGCTACTCCACTCTACCTGGAACCTGACTGGACCAAGTTTATTGTAAAGAATATTACATTCTGTCTTTTAAAGAGATCTGGGTTCTTTAATATCCCTGCCATTCTTAATGTTTATTAAAACACCTATGTGTCAGACACTTTTTATTACTTACTGGATATTTAAATATGAAAACAAAAGTAAATAACCACTGAATAACATCCACCAAAGTAACCAAAAAATTTGAATAGATTCTTCAATTGCAACAATATAAAATGTACTTGCATTGTCAAAAACCAATGCACAATGAAAACAATTGTTTGTATCCAATTTTTATTTTATCAAAATTGTCTTTAAAATTTCTTTTGTATTGCCTTTATAACTTAAGAATGCAACATAGAAGAGAGATAATGAAGTTAAACAATTGAGTTGACTTGTTTGAACTGTATTTTGTATGGGCATCTGATCCTTTAGTGTGTTTTTTTTTCCTCTAATTTTAATTAGGAAATTAGAGTGAAACTCAGTGTAATTTAGAATAATAATTGGAGACATTGTGGTAATAAATCTATGAGGAAGAGAAAAATGTATCTCTAGAAAAGACTTCTAACAGCATTGATATACATTTGTCATTTTATCAAATCTAATTCCCAACAATAAGAAGGAAGAGAAAAAAAGGAAAGTAGATTCTATCTGAAAGTATTAGAAAATAAACAAGGAGTGCCAGAAAATCCAGATCCTCCGGTAGAAAGGGAAGACTAGCATAGATTAAGTTGATTATATATAAATTAAATGATGTCACCAATATGGCAATAGAGGAGTTTCCTTAATTTGATCCCATGTGGAGTATCTCATAATTGATGAGAGGGATACCATGCCAAGAGAGTCCTGTGGTTGGGGTAAGACTGAAGCCATCCTAGCTAGCACCTCAGAGACCAATACAGGCTGTAAAAAAGGAAAGAAGGGAACTTTCTTGAAACGGAGGTAGATGGAGAGAAACTCCTAGAGGCTGCAAGAGACACAGACAGCAGAGTTTCCGGTTCATTCAGACATACTAGAGGAAGGAGAGGAGAAACAGTGTTGAGGCACATACCCTTCACCCAGATGGAACACAGAGTAGCTAGAGTGCTTCACACAGAATACAACCCAAGAAAGGAAGACAAACACACTAGAATGCACTCTGTCTCTCCCATTCCTTGGAGCTGGAACTGATACTGTAAAGCAGAACAGAAGACAGTCTGCTGAGTATCAGATTTGGGACCCCAGAGAGAAAGGTGGGATATTGGAAGTGCCACAAATACAAACCAAGTTCCCCCACCAAGTACATTTGTGAAAATATCTGAACTACTCCATGACCATTGTCGCCCTACTAATAGAGCACATGCAGAAACAATCCTTAAGCACTATATTCTGTAAGAATCTCTTTCAGATAAGAAGGGGGAATACAGACCTCCCCAGATAAACAAAAACCAAAAAGAAAAGAAAAAAATACTCTATAGTGCAAACTGCTAGAAAAGTAAATATAGTTCAGCTCTCTGAATTACTAATATAGACTTTTTAATGGAGAAATATAGAGTAGCAAAATTGGCATTAAAATATATAACACATGGCAGCTAAATTTAAGAGATTATGACAGGAGGGAGAGAACAACTCACAGAAGTCAACCATTAGAAATGCAAGAGTGTATCTTCCTATAAGAGAGTGAGTTCAAAATGATTATAATAGGGTCTCCCTGGTGGTGCAGTGGGTTAAAGCAATATATTATGAAGCAAACCACAATCACTGCAGCATGAGTTAGATCTCTGCCGCCGGCCAGGGAGGGGACCCATATGGCGTAGCAGACATCTCCTGCCTCTCCAGTGTTGCCTGCCGCTGCCCTCAGCAGTGTGTTTCGGTCAGTCTGCCTGTTCTGCCCCCCACTATATCTGGTGAATCCTCTCACCTCCCGCGACTCTGGCCTGTACCCCCAGCTCTTGTATACATAAATCAATAAATCTTTTTTTAAAAAATGATTATAATAAACTCAGAGATAGAAGAAAATTCAAAAAAGTCAAAAATTTTGTATAAGAATTTAAAAAAGTTAATCAAAGAGAACAAAATACAGGAAAAAATGAGCTCAGAAATAAGTTTACAAATAGAAGGTAAAAATTAAAACTTTAAATAAGAAAATAACAAAAAGAGATTCACAATGTGAAGAACTCAATAAATGAGATCAAGTATTCAAGAATAGACCAATAGAATGGAACCAGAATAGACCAAATAGAGGACTGAATCCCTATCTCAAAGATAATTATGTGCAAATGACCCAGGGAAGGAGAGAGAAATAACATGTTTAAAAAACTGAAAAAGAACTATCCATTATCCATTAGGAAAAGCAACATCAGGATAATGAGTATCCCAGTGGGAGAAAAAAAGAGAAAGGCAAACAAAGAGATTATTCAATGAAAGAATAAAGAAAAACTTTACAAACTGGGAATGAAACTGAATACACGAGATCATGAATTTAACAGAACACCTGGTTATCTGAAATGCAGCGAGACAACAAAACATATTAGTAGTGATACTATCAAGAGTTCACAACAAAGAATGAATATTAAAGATAGTTTGGTGGGGTGGGGAGGAAGGTAACTTAAAATGCTTTAAGCCGTTTTAAAGCATTCATCAGACTTCTCAGCAGAGCTCAACAAATCAGGAAATAATATAATGATATATTCAAAATACCCAAATATAAAAATTACCAACCTTGGACACTATATTCTACAAGAAATTCTTTCAGATATGAAGGAAGAATACAGATCTCCCAGAAAAATAAAAGCTGAAGGAATTTGTCAACACTAAATTTCCCCTGTAAGAAATGTTGAAAGGAGCTCTCCAATCTAAATTTAATGAAAGAATGTCCACCAAAAAAATCCAACAGGGAAATAAATACAAAGAACCAGAAAACTGGAAAAAAAAAAAGTCAGCACCAAATCAACATATATTGTCATCCTTAATATAAAGCAGACTGAGATCACCAGTTAAAAAAGCATAGAGTGGCCAGATGGATTAAAAAGCAAAACCTAAATGTATGCTGCTTGCAAAAGATTCACTGAAGTTATAAAGCAAACAGAGACCCAATGCAAAGGGCAGAAACTTGTATTCCAGGTTAATGCAAATTTTAAAAGATAGAATTCACTCTACTTTGATAAAATAAACTTCCAACCAAAGAAGCGAGCAAGAGACAAAGTTACATAATACAAAACAATTGAGATTAACACAACAGGAACACATGACAGTTATATGGTCACAGTATATCAGCAACAAAATATATAAATCAAATATTAGGGAGACATTGGCAGCAACAAAATAAAAGTAGGTAACTTTAACACCTCATTTACAGCAACAAACAGTTAATCTAAATGGAAAATCAAGGAAACAACAGCTTAAATGAGGAATTAGACCATATGGACTTAAAAGATACTTACAGAACATTCTATCCAAAAGCTAGCAAAATACACATTATTTTTTCAAGTGATTACATAATATTCTCAAGATAGTCTATACGTTGGATCACAAAATAAGTTAATAAAGATTATAAATTAATAAAGTTTATAAATTTATAAAGATTGGAATCATATCAATCATTTTCATATCACAATGGCATGAAACTAGAAATCAGAAGAAAAGGAGGAAAAACTCAAATTTGTAGAAAATAAGCAACATGCTGCTGAACAATTATTGGCTCAATGAAGAAATAAAAAAATACATGTTGATGAATGAAAATGAAAATACAATTTATCAGAATTTATGGGATACAGTAAAAAGAGTACTAAGGGGCATATTTATAGTAATAAAAGCCTACCCTAGGAAACAAGAATTACAAATAAGAAATATAAGCTTGTACCTAAAGAAACTTGAAAAAGAAGAATTTTTAAAAGTATGGGAGGAACTAACAAAATTAGAGAAGAAATTAATAAAATAAAAATACTAAAGATAAATGAAACCAAGGAGCTGATTCTGAAAGATTTTTCAAAATGACAAACATTTTTGTCAGACTCACATAGAACAATAAAACACTGATTAATAAAATAAGAATGAAAGAGAAGATCTAAAGATAATACAGATTATACAAGTATCACAAGAGAGTATTATGAACACTTATATGACAATTTGAACAACCTCAAAGAAATGGATGAATTCTTAGAAACGTACATGGACCCTGGACTGAATCAGGAAAAAATAATAAACCTGAAAAGACTCATCATAGGTAAAGAAATTGAAATAGTAATCAGAAAACTTTAAAAAAAAATAACAAAATCATTTGGACTGTATGACTTCATTAGTGAAGTCTATCTACCAAACTTTCAAAGAATAATTAACACCTATTTTTCTCAAACTTGCCAATAATATTGAAAAGTTGAGATTACTTCCAACCACATTCTATGAAGCCAGCATTAAAACCTGATTTCAATGCGAGACAAAGATATCATCAAAAAAGGAAAATGTATTCCTCTACATTGGATCCAATATCACTAATGAACATGGATACAAAATCCTGAACAAAATCCCAGCAAACCAATTTCAACAATGCATTAAATGAATCATACAATGTGATCAATGGAATTTATTTCAGACATGCAAGGATGGCTCAACATATGCAGATCAATAAATATGATAAACAACATAAATAAAAGGAAGGAAAAATATTATATAATTATCTTAACGGACAAATAAAAGGTACTTAATGAAATTCAACATCCTGTATGGTTAAAAAAAAAACCTTCAGCAAATTATTTATACGTGGAATTTGCCTCAATCTAATAAACACATTCAAATATATACAAAAGAAAAACCCATTGCAAACTTCATACTTAATAGTGAAAAACCAAAAGTTTTTTCTCCACAATCATGAACAAGACAATATCCATTCATATGACTACTACTCCAATACAGTGTTTGAATTTCTAGCAAGAGTAATTTGATAAAACAAGTATATAAATGGTGTGAAAATTAAAAAGAAAAATTATCACTATTTGCTGATAGCAATAAATGCATAGGAAAATCTAAAATTCCCATTAAAATAAAACTATTAGAAATAATATACAAATATGGCAAAGTGGGATGTTACAAAATTAATATACAAATACCTGTTGAATTTCTATATCCAAATAATGAACCAGCAGAAAAAGAAACAGGAAAACAAAATCCCATTTTTAATTGGATTGAAAAGAATTAAATACATTGAAATAAATTTAAAGAAAATAAAAGACCTGCATAATAATCATTATATGACATTTTTGATCATAGCAAAAAGACACAAAGGGATAGAAACACAAAGTCATACTATGGATTGGGAGAATTTACGTCATTAAAATGGCTGCATTACCTAAAGTAGTGTACAGATTCAGTGTAATCCCTATCCAAATCCCAGCAGCATTCTTCACAGAAATAGAACAAAAATTAATGAAATATATTTTGAACTACAAAAAATCTCAAATAGCAAAAACATTTCTGAGAACACAGCCAAAAATGGAGCTTATTGTGTTTCTTAACTTCAAACTATACTACAAAGTAATAGTAATTAAAACATTGATCAGTGGAACAGAATTGATGGCCAGAAATAAAACCACACACATGGACAACTAGTTTATGACAAAGGAGCCAAGAACTTACAATGGAGCAAAAAAAGTTTCTTTAATAACCATTGTTAGAAAGAACAGGACAACTAGATGCAAAAACCTGAAACTAGATCATTCTCTAACACCATACACAAAAAATAATTCAAAATTGATTAATGATTTAGATGTAAGACTGAAAGTCATAAAATATACATAGAAAGAAACAGGTAATGTGCTCCTCAGCCTCAGCCCTAGAGATGTTTGGAGACTTGTTTACAATGGCAAGGGAAACAAAAGCAAAATTACATAGATGGGGCAACATTAAACTAAAAATCCTCTTCCCAGAGAATGAAACTTGCATCAAAGTAAAAATACATCTCATGAATGGGAAAAGATATATGTACATCATTTACCTAAAAAGGAGTTAACTTCTAAAAATATGAAAGAAAACATAAACTGAACAAATTTTAAAAACTGGTTTCAAAGATCTGAACAGACACTTCTTCAAAAATATTTACAGGTGACCAATAGGCACATAAAGATGTTATTCTCTCTTATTATTAGAAAATTTCAAATCAAAATAATCTCTGACATCTGTGAGAATGGCTATTATCCAAAAATAAGTAACAAGAAATGCTAGGATGTGAAGAAAAGGGAGCCCTTCTTCTTTGTTAGTGGGATTATAAATTGCTGTAGACATTATGGAAAGTAGTGTTGAGATTCATCAAAATGTTGAAAAGAGAAATTCTGTATTATCAAGTTCTCCCACTGCTGGGTATTTACATGAAAAATACAAAAACATTAATTTGAACAAATATATATATGGAGAGAACAAACAAATAAATATACTAACTAAATAAACAAAAATAAACCTTTGGACTATAAGACCAACTCATAGTCAGCAGAAAGGAAGAAGGAAGGGAGGTAGGTAAATCGGGGAAAAAACCTCAGTTGTATGGGGAAGGATAGAAATGGACTTTTAGTAGTGAACTTAATCTAATATATTACACTTGTTTGTTCTCAGTGGTGCACACCTGAAACTTGTATGCTAAATGCAGTTTTAAAAATTAAATTTAAAAAAAATATATGCTTATATACTGGAGTCACATATATTTTGTCCAAATAAATCTATTATTTCATTGTTTTGGAAGACATTGATTTCCCTAAAATATATTACTTCAGAAGAAGCTGTATGCATATGCTGGTTGTACTATTTTATGATTTGAACATTATGTAAACTTTGTTGGCAAATTGATAGTGATAGACTATTATATTGAAATGTTATTACCATTAAAGTCATAGTGAAATTGCACTTTCTCTGCTTCATTCCATCTTTTCATTTGTGAGATTAGCAACTTCTTTTACGGATTATAAAAGATAATTCTTGTGGGAACAACTTCAAGCCAATTTGGTGAAATCAAATCATATACAAGTTGCTGGTCTTTTTTTTGTCATTATTTATCAAGTGAAAGTCCTAAGATGCTGGGCTTTAATTACACTCTTATATTATTGAAAGAATTAGATATATCATCACCATCAACTCATTTGACAAATATCTCACTATGAATTGAATTTTAACATTTTCTGATACCTAATGTCTTCAAGAATTACATAACTTATTTCTAATGAGATGATATTCAAGAACTTTTATGTACTAACAAACATCACTTGGAATTTTTTTTCTTCCTTAGGATGACAGAAATTTTTATACTATCAATGAAAACAATCTGGTGTACGCACAACCGTAGGAAAGAATTCAGCCCATACTGTGGTTAAAAAATAAATAAATTACACAAAATAAGAAGCATTTTCATGAGTAATTTCACACATGGTGCTAAGTACTGCCAAGTATTGCCAAGACAAGCCTTTAATCTCTTTGGATCTCTAACAGCTGTGAAGTCTTACTTGCTGACAAATGTTTTTTGCAGGCTTTAATGGAAAAGACAGGAGATAAGAAGTCCTTCTAAGGTACAATACTTATTTTTTGACCTGCCTTTATTATTAAAATCAGTTTATGTCTGTTGGTAACTCAAAATGTACATATTTTATTAACACTTGGCAAGCTTATGATCAAGATAGATGAGGCATTAGTGTTCTTTACACTTTGTTTCTGCTCTCATTCTTTCCAGGAAGCTTCTCGTCTCCTGAACTCAGGCTCCTTTTGTCCATGCAAACCACTCAATAGCAGTTTTAAAGAAGTATTCTCATCAAAATGCAGACCACTGTTACCTACTGACCCACCTTTGTGGGTCACCATGTTAGCGCTCTCAGATAAGAATTTTACATATTACAAAGGACCTGAAAGAGCAAAGCTAAGCTGTGAGGGAATCAGAATTACTGACGCTATCCATCTCCTAGAGGGCATACACTTCTAGATATTAAGCAGGTTCCAAATTTGTTCTAGTTTTTCTACCTAATGAATTGCCCTGCCTTCACTTCTGTCATTGTGGGAAAAAAAAGCCAAGCGGCTCAATAGTTTCCAAACTTTGATGCTATCCTGGTGTTGTAAACACACTCCTAGTTCTCAAACTCTTTAGAATTTGTAAATAATAATAATTTCCACATTGACTATGCTAACTTGCTCTACTTCCCCACCTCACACACATTACCTCATCCATTTCTTTCTTCACATAGTTTCATGGATATCCTACAGAACATATTCTTTAAAAAAATTAGGAAGGATATATAAAAGAACAGTAATGGTCTTAGTGGTTTTGGGCTGTTAAACAAATCATCATAGACTGAGCAGCTTATAAACAACAGAAGTCTATATCATAGTTCTAGGGCCTTGGAAGTACAAGTTCAAGGCAACAGCAGATTTAGTATTTAAGAAGGCCAGATTCCTGGTTCATTAGCTTGTCATATTCTCCCTGGATGGTGGAAGAACAAGCGAGCTCTTCTGGGATCTCTTTTAAAAGGGTACTATCCCCTTCAAGAGGGGGCCAGCCTCATGATCTACTCACTTCTCAATGGCCCAACCTAATATCAGGCACACTGGGGATTAAGTTTCAACACATGATGAATTTTAGAGGAGCACAAACATTCAAAATATAACATTAACTTATGATCAACCTGGCTTCTAGTCTGTTTGGTCATGTGGACCTCAGGAAAACATTTAACCTCTCAGATCTTTTGTATCTTCCTGTGTAAGTGAGAATATTATTACCAGTATGCCTATTTCAGTGAACTCATGAGGATTAAAGAAAGGGAGGTATGTGATAGGGCTTGAAAACTGTGACATTTCATTTCTATTGTGTGCTTTCAAGGGTCGGCCTTACAGGAAGGGAGAAATCCTATGTTGTGAAAAGTAAATGAGGATATTTAAAATAAATAAATAGAAAAGATATTCACATATAAAAACTAAAAACTTTCCAAGCTAAGTTATTAGAGGCAGGCAGCCGGGCATTGCTGCCTGCCCAGATCGATGAATTAATCTTTGACTTTAACGACAGCAAGACTTCAATTTGAAATCCATTTCTACACTTCTTACCTCTGTGACCTACCTTAAGCCAAACTTTTAATTTGCCTGAGACTGTTTCTTTATCCATAAAATGGGTATCAAGATGCTGAACTGTGTCATTGTATAAGTTAATGGAAGTTATATAAGCAATGGACCTGCCTGGAACAGTGTCCTAATATGTCTCATTCCCTTTCCAGTTTCTCAGCTTCAATGTCTTCAAGATGATATTGCCATTGTTATTAGTACATCATTAAGATTTCCCTATCCTCAAAGGGGGTAATTTATCTTATTGCTTAAGAGAGAGAGCGCTGGGTCTTCATCTTCCCTAGTTAGTCTCAGCGCTATCACTGCTTTGGACTGCGTTTGATCCCTGGCTAAGGAGGTGATCCACATGGCACAGTAGACCTCTCCAGTCTCACCCACTGCTCCCATCAGCAGTGTATTTCAGAAGATCTGCCTGTTCCGCTCCCACTCTGTCTTGGTGAACCCCCCATATTGCCAGCATACACACCAGTTCTTCTATGCAAAAAGAAAAAAGAAAGAGTTCTGGAGACAAATTACTTAGCTTCAAATCCTACCTCTGCCACTTGCTAAGTTTGTGATGTTAAGTTCTCTGGGCCTCCATTGTTTCTTATCTGTACTACTACATGGGATGACAAATTATGCCATTTTATCTTATACTAAGGTAGTTCCTGAAACACCAGAGTTTCAGTGCTCAAACCAAGGAAGTCCCACCCAAATGAGGAAGAGCTGGTCATGTCCATACCTGCCTCACAGGATTGCAGTAGCATGGAAGGAGCAGTGTGTGCAAGGTGCTTAGAAGAGCAGCGTGCCATTAGGAAGAATTCTGTAGGATTTAGTTATCATGATTATGTCTCCAGACACATCCCAGTGGTTCAAAGCTTGAGTGGTGTGGTTTAAGGACATAATGACAAACTGTTAGAGTTGCTCATGGACAAAAGCCGGGCATAGCTGCCTGCTCAGGACCTGCTGCTGACAATGTTCTGAAACATCCTGTATCTTAGGGTCATAGGCAGAGGCAGCTGCCTCAATTTTTATCTCAATTTACTGTGATTGCCCGTATGGTCACTTTCAACCTGCTGCATGAAGAGAGAAGTGAGAACAGATGAGAAAATAAAAAATCTATGTGATTGCTGCTTCCTGTAAGGATTGATCAATTCTGGTGGGGAGGGAAGTGAAGCTAGGACTAGATTTCAACTCCTCCCCTTCCTGTCTCTTCAGAGTCTCCTGCAGGGATCATGTATTGTCTTTTTGGTACTATACATTGAACATTATTGTTGGTACCTCAGTTATTCATTCTGTGCTTCTCTCTGAGTCTGAAATCAGAGTGCCCAGTCCAATTTTGCTTCGACCCCTGTTAGGTGGGTGCTTTTTATGCATTATTGAACTTTTCATTTCATTTATACATGAAACAGGACCAACACCATGAATGTATTGTCAGACTTAAAAGAGATAATCCATGCTGCCAACTTTTTCTCAGAGTCAGCCTGACATTGGGAAACTCTGAGTAGTTATTCTCTACACCCCTTTATATATGTTGGGGTGTTGCGTGGAAAGTGAGTCTATGAGATTGCTTCATTGCTATGCTTACACTTTTAGATACAAAAATCTTTTAGCTAACTGAACTTATTATTTATTCATTCATTTTTAACATTTCTCTGAAATTAAAATGTTAAAATTATGATGATTTATTTTTGGCCTAATGTTAGTTGAAATGAAGATCATGTGTGGTTTCTCTGCCTTGTTAAAAATTTGCTTGCTAATTGTCAATAATCAGTAAGAATTTAAAAGCTGAGCTTTCAAAAGCTGGTTCCAGAAATTAGGTTTTAGTGTGTCATCAGTTCTTTCAGAAAGAATGCCAGAAGTGAGCACCAAACAATAAAGTTATATCTTGCATGTTTAATTGCTTACATGTTTACCATGTATATTCATATACACCAATAAAATCTCCAATTCTCCTTCTGATCAATGCTTCAGAAGCAGTTTTAATTATAAGGAAAATTGAGCAATGCTTTAAATCTTGGTTTTATTTCTCTTCCTTTATGCTAGTCTAGTTTGATTTTCTTTGACAGGGTATTCTCTGGTATTTCCCATGCAGAGGTTCTTACACTTGGAAGTATGACATAAGACAAGTCTTTTTTCCTTTAGATAGGTTGATGCTGGCATAATTTCTCTTGCTACTACCTCTCCAGTGTCCTCCACCCACAATAACGGGATTGACTAAGGGAGAGAGAGCTCAATGCTTTGGGACCCAGATCATAACACCAAGCGCAACTATTTGCAATCACTCAAATTCCCCATTCAGATTTCCCCCTAACAGGCGTCCAGGGCACATTGGTGGAGTGGATCATAAAGGGGAAATTCTTCAGGCTTCATGCTGCATGGCCTTCTCAGAGTTCATTGATGTGCTTTGCTAATTTGATGCTCTAGTATATATAATCAAAAAGGAAAAATTTGAAAACTTACGTTGTATTCTCAAGTAAATGTAGTTCAAAGTATATTTTAAAGACAACTAATGATCATTCCCATTTCTTCTAAGTCTCTGAATTTCTTCTAGCCCTATAATTGCTCAACCTATTGATTGAAAGTCAAGGGTTGTGTATTTCTGAATTCTATGGGATCTCAAGTAAAAAAATATTAAATCTACTCACCCAACTATAGATCAACTAAAATCTGTGTTACCCTATATAAACTAAATCTTATTTTTTAAGTAGGACAAAAAATATTCCAGAATACTTAACCTAGGACCTCTTGGTGGTAGAGGCTGGATATGGCGCCACCCACTACCAAAAAACAAACAAAAAGAAACTCTTGAGGTGATTCTAATGTTTTTTCTATCAGAAAAAAAAAAGTGCAAAAATATGACCCTATAATACAGCAAAATCTAGTGTAGTTTGAATGCAGCACTTGGGTACTCCTGCATATCCACATATCTGCATCTCCTAGTACTGAACTTCTCTCTTCTATAGTGAAGAGTTTGCTACCAGACCTTCAATAATGTCATTCCTTTTCAAGCAGTTTGCAGCTGAACCTTTCCATACCTAAGCCTACACAACTTGCATGAGTTTGTGAAAGGTATTTATGAAGAAGCAGTAACCATGGAATCTTTTCTGTCACTTACTTCTCCAGAATGGACATTTGGCTTATTGTAAATTATTAAAAAAAAAAACAACACTAAATAACTGAACTTACTCTGTTCTTTTAGTAAAGAAGTAAATTATTATTTTAATCATAGTACAATCAATTTAAATCTCTCCCTTTTCTTTCTCTACTCTCTTTTTCTGTCAATCACAGAAGCATTTCTCTGCAACCCACCTAGAACTAAAAAGGAACTGAGCCTCACACACAAAGGAATGACCTTGTACACCACATACCATGAAAAGCAACTGACAGCTTCCTGGTAACCCAGAAACCAGTGTGACTTGCACTGGAAATGATAGTAAGTTTAGATTTCTTTCTCTCAGATCACACTAGAAGATTTGTTTTTCTAAAAGATGATATTGACCATCCCATGCCCTCGATAGAATTTTCCAGTGATCCTCCTGGTTGCTGGATAAACTGCAGCTCACAGTTCACTACTGCGACTCCTCAGGCCCACAGCTGTTAGCTGTCACCTCATTTCCCACTGCACATTAACACTAGTTTTTGTTGTCCCCCAAACCAATTCTTCCCTTTCCCACTCTACTTCCTACCATGGGCCATATTCCTGAAACACTCTCCCATTTAGTCAAATTTTGATGAGATCTTTTCCCTCCTGAAAGTGTAAGACTGTGTTTTTACTAAAATGAAATTGGGTTTTAGATTCAGACAGATCCATTTTAAAATCCCATGACCTTCAGCAAGTTTCTTCATTTTTCAATTGTAATATTCCCAAGGGAGGATTGATGTAAACAATTATATGAGATCATATGTGAATGCACTTAGGTGATCAATACATATTTCCCTTCCGTTTACCACTCAAATAGCATTGCTTTCTATAGTGGGTTTTTGAGAACATGTCTTATGGTCTCTATAAAAGCATAGGGTTCTTGAAAGCAAGGGCTTTTTCCTAAACTTATTTGAATATTCTCTAGCACCAGAAGAGTACCTCCATAAATATTTTTGATACCTGAATAAATAAATAAATGAATATTTTTCTGTTCTGACCCTCTGTTGAAGATAATAGCATGGTGTGAGATGTGAAGGAAAGAGCCAGTCTACTTAAAATAGAGTGCACTGATAAAATTTTATAATGATTAGCATTAATGATAATTATGAAAAATGCATTAGATAACTTATCTTGGCCTATTTAGGCTTCCTGGGCATGAACAGGAAGATTTTTAACTTCACAAAGGATTATTGAGTTATGTTACTTACAAAAATGTAAGTAAAAGAGGTACCCAGGAACATACAAAAATGAATGTATTGATATTTCATGTCCTCACACTTGCAATGTAAAGAATAACATAGGCTCTTATAGTTTCCTGCTTAAAACTTCCCTTTAGTAAACTGCCTACTACTGTGTTTGTATATAACAAACATGGCTGTTTATTATAGCAATGTAAAAGAATGCATTAAAAAGCACACAAAAGGGGTGCTTTATGTATATTGCAGGCAGGGACAATATCCTTTCACAAAAGGGACAACACTTTTTTTTAAGATTCTGTATATGGAAAGGTTATTGCTTCACAATAAAGGGAACTGTGGCAAAAATGCCAGAGAGCTTCTATTCTTAAGGAAGAGATAACTTTCTTTTTTCTCAAAAAGAGTAAGAAAAGAGAATGAGATGTGATGTTTTTGAGTGTTTACTGCTTAAAAAAGCACTCATAGTGTTATTAGATGACACAATAACAGAGTCAGTTTTATATTGCAAGGTAGGAAAGAGCCACTTATTGATGTTTAAGATCTATCAAGACTTGCAGGTAAATTGAGACTCTTGACAGATGACCTTGAAACAAAGTGAAATGTGATATTTCTTTACAACCGGAAAGAAACAACATTTTTGACAGCTGAGAAATGGTGACCAGAGCTTGAAGTCATTTTTTTTCCCCATTTTTTCCCCCATTTTGAGGTATAAAACTTAGGACAGAGGTCACATTCTTGCTAGACTTTTTAAAAGCTTAAGGGTAATATCCAGATCCCACAGATAAACAATGACTTAATTATCACATTTTTAAAGAAAAATAAGTGTTATGATTTAGTGAAAATCAAATTTATAGCAGTTTAAGAAATGTCTCACAATTTCACAAGGACAGATATTTTTATCCAGTTCACTGTCATGTCTAATGTTGGTGAACAAAATATAGATTAACATAAATACAATTTGCTGTATACGTATGATAATAGTACCATGTGTATTTGTCCAGCCAATATTCTCAGCAAACTTAAATAATCCTTAAATTTATTAGCACATTTCATTAGCACATTCAGGACTATTAGCACATTCAGGACTGTTTCTTAAAATACGTATTATTCTTTCGGGTCTCATAAACTATTTTAAAAGTGAGAATATCACTCTTCCTATTAGTGATTGATAGACTAGCCAATGGATATTAAATGACATATGGTTACTTTTCTAATAAATGAGGTTTAAAATGGGAAAAAAATTGAAGAGAAAAACAACATTCTATAATCTATCACTAGCTTCAAGATACAAAACATTTAACAAGATTCAAGTAATAAGCAGTAACGTTATTGCTATCTTCATCCCCAAATTTGACCATTAATGCTTCAGTTTTTCCATTTGCTTTCTAACCTAAATCTGACCACAAAATATAAACGAATAAAAATATCCTACAATTATTTACTTTACAAATCTTATTGAAAGATTTTACTGATTCTATTTCTAAAATGGATACCCTTTTTAAAGCATAAGCTGTGCTTCTGAACTTTTACTTTATGATGTGCAAGCCTAACAGATCCAGTTAACAGACAATACAAATTGGGAATTTATATTTTAATGTAAATTCTTTTTCATACTTTTCTTCAATCATATAACATTTTGAGGTCATATAGTTTTCCAAATGAATTAAAGTGGAGGTGGAAGGATTTTCAAAAAAATATTATACACTGAATTGATCAAATGTATAATCTGTGTTGCACCTTAATTATCCTTAATTAAGTAATATTTTTGTCTAGAAGAATTTTATACCTTTTTTTCCTTTTAATCTCTCAGGTACTCTCTAATTGTTTCCACATCATAAAGAATGTGACTATTGTCATGACAACCAAGAGGAAACTTTACCACCAGAAGTTATTCGAAATACAATGAAACACTTACTGTTGGATTTTCCAGTGTTGGCTGAGATTATAAAAATGTGCTTTGTGCCTCCCACCTCAATCTAGATCAAAGTCTTTTCAACTAATTTGTCTACTTACATCAGGAAAAAAAATGTTTGCTTTTAATTTCTGTGTGGGTTTAGTTGAATATTTAGTTACAGTAATGGTACATTGAAGAAAAAATATTTAAACCAATAAAACATAATTACATTTCATGAGGAAAGTAGTGACAATTCAGTAATGTAAGCATTCAGACTGTTTTAAAAGACATAAACCTTAAGACCACATACCAAGTTAAAAAAAAAAACAACAGGCAAGACTAAACCATAGGATCTAGGTTTGCACCTTTGGGTGATAAAACTATAAAACAAAGCAAGTAAAAATAATTATAAAGATCAGGATAGTGTTACAATGGAGACACAGAATGGCTGAGGTTGATAGAATTCACATGGAGAAATTTTGGAAGTGAACTGGGAGGTGAGTTCAAGGGTGCTAGTCTTGTAAGAATTCATCAAGCTATGCATGTCCTAGCTTTCAGTATCTGTATTTTATATTACAGTTACTTTTGTAAACATTAATGCTATGAAGCTTTAGATTATAATTGTTAGAACTTTTTATTTTTCTTTTATTCTTTGCAGTGAAGTACCATTGATTTACAATAATACATGTTTTAGTAGTATGGTGCCACACCTCAAAAAAATATATCAGTCACATCATAGACCCACCAGTGTTCTAGTCTATTTAACAGTATCTATTTTACTCCCTCTATCCATTCTTTTCACCCTCTTTGTCCTTTTTTGGTGGTGAACACCATCTTCATAGCCATAGAATCCATACTGATACCTCTCTCCTCTCTTTTCTTTCTAATATTAGTAAATTGTTCCTATTTGTTTATCTTCCCCCCCCCCCCTTTTTAATTAAGCTAACACTGATTTACAACACTGTAGGTGATTCAGAGGCATAGGGCCCGTGTCCTCAGATGTATGTCACACACCATACCCACCACTGGCACCCATAGTCCTCCACTATACTCCATTGCGCACCCTACCCATCATCCCCCCACCAAAACCATTGTAGTTACAATACCATATTCAAGTTTCTAGAGTTTGTTATTGGTTTGGTTCTCTCTGACCATTTAATTTGTTTCTCTATAGTCCATATATAAATTAAACATCTAGTAATTCTCCTTCTAACTTTTAAGATTTATTTATTTATGCATATAAGAACTGGGGTACAGACCAGAGGTACAGAGAGGGTGAGAGGATTCACCAGAGATAGAGTGGGGAGCAGGACAGACTAAAATACGCTGCTGAGGGGAGCAGCAGGCAGGTGAGACAGGAGAGGTCTGCTGTACCATATGTGTCACCTCCCTGGTTGGGGATTGAACTTGTGCTATGGTGGCTGAGGACAGATTTGTAGTGCTGCGACTTACCCCTTGTGCCACCAGGGAGGCCCTTCTAACTTATTTTGTTTATCATAATGCACTCCAGTTTCATTCATGGTGTCACAACTGGCAAAATCCACTTTTTTTTTTTACAGCTGAGTGGTATATATTGCATATATATATATATATATATATATACACCACATTTTTAGAAAACAGTCATCTGTCCTGTCCATAGGTGGTTTCCATGGCTTCTTATTGTAAATAGTGCTGCAATGAACATAGGAGTGCGTATATCCCTTCAAAACATTGTTTTTGCATTCTTTGGATAAATACCAAATATGCAAAAGTAGAAATAAAATTACCAAGAGTGGAATTGTCAAATTAAATGGTATATCTATTTTTAATATTTTGAGAAACTTCCATAGCTGGACCAGTTGAATCTGTATATTACTTAAGGTAGGATGCCATTTAAACAATGGTAATTCTTCACATCATGAGTAATGGGTATCTTTTCATTCCTTTATGTCTTCTTCTATATCTTTTAACAAGTTCTCATAATTTTCTTTGTATAGATTATTTGCTTCCTTTGTTAAGTTTACACCTATGTATTTAATTTCTTTAGTGTGATTGTAAATGGATAATTTTCTTATTTTTTTCCTCTTCTAGATCATTGTAAGGCAACTGATACAGTAAAAGGCAACTGATTTTTTGTGTGTTGATTTTATAACTTGCCACTTTACTAGACGGGTTTATTTCAATTTTTCAGTGCAGACTCTCAAGTTCTCTGTGTATAGTATCATTTTGTCTGCAAATAATGATAGCTTTAATTATTTTCCAATTTGGATTCTCTTTATGTATTCCTCTTGCTTAATTATCCTAGGGCTTCCAGTAGTATGTTGAATAGTGTCATGAAAGTGGACATACTTGCTTTGTACCAGACCTTAGTGGAAAATCTTTCATTTTTTCACAAGTTGCTATAATGCTAGCTGTGGTTTTGTCATATATGGCTTTTATTATGTTAATATATGTTCCATGTTCCAGTTTTTCAAGGGCTTTCATCATAAGTGGATGTTGAATCTTATCAAATGCTTCCTCAGCATCTGTTGATATGATCATATCATTTTTAGCTCTCTTTTTGTTGATTTGATGAATTATGTGATTGATTCCGTCTTTAATTTCCAAGTTAACTCAGTAGTCTTTCAGTGTGTGTTTTTCAGTCTCCACATCTTAGAGGATTTCCCCACTTTCCTTTTGAAGTTGATTTCTAGTTTGATACATTTATGGGCAGAGAAGCTGCTTGGTGTGATTTGCAACCTTCATGCATTAATTAATATTTAAGTGGGATAATATTGGCTTACCCCCATCAGGTATTACCACTATAGTACACCACCATTTTTGCCTCTTGCACCATTTCTTGGAGGGAAGGTTTGCACTTAGCAGACTCCCTCAGCTTCTGTTTGAGAAGATCTTTACTTCTCCCTTATTTCTGAAGGACAGTCCTATATTATTTAGTATCCCTCAGTGGTATTTTTCATCACCAAGTTTTTAAGTGTTCATTCCAATACCTCCTCATTTGTGGGGTTTCCTCTGAGAAGTCTGAAGACAACATGAGATTTCTTTCATAAGCTACCTGCTTCTTTTCCTTAGTCACCTTCATTATTTTCATTATTCTTTGTCTTGAAGTCTTGGTGGCTCACAACTATGAGTCTTGGTGTAGCTGTCATTACATTTAAATAACAAGTTGTTCTTTTAGCTTTATAGAGTTATATATTTAATTCCTTCCTCAGATTTGGGAAATTTTTCCATATTATTTCTTTAAACAAATTCTGCTACCTTCTCTCTCTCCTCACCTTCTGGGATACATATTACCATTCCTAATATATTTGGATAGTTCTTAAGGTATTTCTTTATCTTTTTTACTTAGCCCTTCCCTTTGTCCTTCCACCTGAATCCTTTATCTATTATGATCTTCAAGATCACTAATTCAGTTCTCCATTTGGTCTAATCTGCTTAAATAGTTTCTGAAGAATCATTTATCTCCTGTGTTGATCTTTTTCCATCCTGAAATTCCCTTATTTTCTTACTTATTCAGTTTATAATTTCAGTTGATTCAAAGCATTTTCTCATAACTTTCTTTTTCTGTATTTTTTTCTATTTCTTTGATTTTTTTTTCTTTTTGGTCTGATATAAAGATATGGTTTTCCATATCTTTGTGTTGGGTTTCTGGAGAATTGTTTCTTCCTTATGATGTCCTAGTCCCTTAGGACTGAAATTACTATGTATTAAAGTTTTTGGTTTTTTTTTTTTTCCTGCTCATTTTGCTACTTTAGATCTTCTACCTGGAACTTCTGAACTCTGGTAGTAGCAAGTTGGAATTTTCAGGGGAAGCCCAAGAGCATGCTTGCTGGAGGCAGGTACCATTCCTAACTCCCCACTCTGGCCATGAGCAACCAAGATACTCTGTTCACAGACTATGTTCACTGTGGTTACTTGTAATTTGACTTCACATTCTGGACATTGGGCCACGGGTCACACAGAGGGGATTAGTGCATGACTTCCTTGTCTCGCCAAAGCTCATCCATTCACTCTCTGCAGATGGGACTATGTGCAATATGGTTGGAAGTTCTACACGCTCCCACTGTAAATAAGCAAGTAACAGAAATCACACCAGTTTCAGGCCAGTGTTTCTGCTTACTCCCCAGCATGAACACAAAGACACAGTTGGGTGGACAATGTTCATTGTAGTTACACAAAGTTTCTTTGTGTGGAGCCAGAGGTCATACAGGGTTTAGGGGTAGATGAGCACTCAGGCCCTCCAATCCCCTTGGTCGCAAGGTTATAGCAATATGTCTGGATTTTCTGTGGTCTCCCAGTGTGCTGGGAAACAAACACCAAAATGCCTTTGCTGACTCCCCAAGGCAAGCAAAATAATCTCACTGGACTGTTCACCATTGCAATCCACAACCGCTTTCTATGCATGGTGGGCACAGCACAAAGGTCACATATGGGGAAGAGGTGGGTGACTTCCCCAGCTTTCTACAGTGGTCACAGACTATCCTGGAAGTCTAGATTGCATAAGGGATAGATGAGTGATTCTCCCTATTACTGATCCTAGTCACTGACTGCCTAAGAGTCCTTGTTCAAAAATTGAATAATGTATGTTCTCATTGAGAAGTATACACTATCCTTCCTGGGCTGGGACTATGGAGAGCCTAGGATATTGGTGGGGAAAGAATGGGTATTAACCTGATGTACCATTCCTGATGTACTGTTTCTCGGTTGTTCCTCCCATTTCTGATGGTTTCTCTCTTTAATCTATTTATAATCTAGGGGAGGTTTCATGGACTTTGAGTCATGCTCCTTTCTTCTTGTGTCTCAGAATTGTACAGTGAGAGTTAAAGTCTGAAAGAATGATCAAGAAGAGATGGCATAAAAAAATAAATAGGAAATTACTTGAAAATAAAATTTCAATTTAGAATTGCCTTTAATTATTATTAATCAGTATAATGATATTTTTCTGAAGAGATTCATGCTAAAGAGTTTGATTTTTTTTCTTTTTTTTTTTTTATTGAGGTGACATTGGTTCATAACACTGTATCTGATTCAGAGGTAGAAGTCCACACCTTTTCATATGATATTACCACACCCCAGCCACTACCAATAATTTCCTTCTATTTAAAGGCTGAGTAGTATTTCCTTGTAGTTATGAACCCTATTCTCATTATACATTTGGTTTCTCTCTCTCTTTACCAGTACATTCTTCTTTTTTTTAAATAGAGATAACACTAGTTTACAACATTGTATATGATTTAGAGTTGTAGGTTCTTCACAAACTTCAGATTTAATAGTAACATCATTCTTGATCTATATTTTTTCTTTCCTTCTTCATTTATATATATGTGATATCAATTGTAATCCCTATGGATTTCCTACCACCATTTCACCAGTGCACAATCACCTCAGTCCCTTGTGCTCTTATCTGTCCTCAACCTCCTCCCTCCCCCCCACCAAGTGTCCCTAATTTGTCCTTTTCTTTTTGTTTTTGTTGTGTTATTATCATTATTCTTTTCCTTGATCCTTATTTGGTTTCCTTATATTCCTCTTAGGGAGGAAACCATCGGTATTTTTCTTTTGCCTTCTGACTTATTTCACTGAGAATAATCCCCTCCATGTGCTAAAAAGTTTGTAAATGAAAAGATATAACCAAGATTACCTTCCAAAATTATCCAGTTGGGGATGAAGTATATAAAAAAAACGAGGTTAGAGATGATACCCAAGGTGCTATATGTTGATAATTGTTAGAGCTATGTGATGGGTACATGGGGAACTATCATATCATCCTTTCTATTTTTGTGTGTTTGAACATTTCCCAAATAAAAATGTTTCTAAAGTAAAACAAATTCTAAAATATGTTGAAAGTATAGATACTTTCAAAAGTGACTTCAGATTCTGTCATCTATTGGAGGTTTGAATAACTTGATCCGTTAAGGAGAGTATGAAACAGTTAAATAGCAAAATTGTGACTATACACAGAAAATATTTGATACTTGGCATAAAAAAAGTAATTTAAGCCAATAATTCTCAGAAGGAATTCTGTTTTCTTTAAAAAAAAAACACAAAACATTTGAAACTTTATTTTTGGAAAAAAATTGAGAATTGACTTTTAATTGGGGACAAGAAATGAGTACTCCAGTCAATAGACTTTCCAAGGGTAGACCAACAGGTCTCCCCATAGCTTTAGGGCAATTGTGGTGGTGGTGGTGTGATGGAGGGTTGGTTGCAGCTTAGAGGGACTGCAATGTCCTTGCACTTGGGCAGGACATCAAATGACTCAGACACTAGCTTCCCATGAGGGGTCTCAATCTTCTTCACAATCATGGCCTTGGGGGAGCTGACAGAGCTGAGGAGCTAGAATCTCCACCAGAGCCAACATTAGGCTATGTAGAACTATCATCCAGACTAGAACTCATGAGTGCCCCATAAGTCAAATTCAGCCCATCTGTGTAGCCAATGGTTTTGGTACGGATATTCAAGTTCTGATTCCAGAACTGCAGTAGGTTCTCCTAACCCTCCAATAGCTTGCAGTAGGTAGTAATTTCAATGTCCACAGCCAGCTTCATGTCCATGAGCTCCTTGTACTCACGCAGTTGCTATGCCATGTCCTATTTGACACAATGTAGGGTAGCCTCTAGTTTAGCCGCTTGGAGTTGACATCTTTAATGGTCAGCTCCCCAGCTGCTCAACATAAACTATGGTGGCCTCCAGAGAATCTCTCTGGTCTTTGAGGCTCTCAGTTTCAGCCTGGAGTTTGATAATATTTCCATTCATCTTAATTATCTCTGGTGGGATAGAAGTCATCCTGTGCTTCCTAGCCAGTATCTGCATGTTCTCTACTTCATCTGGTACATGATCTCAGCAGCCTCTTCCCTGGTTGCAGTTGGCAATCACCTAATACTAGCCTTGACCTAGGTGATAATGTCCTCCAGGTCTAGGGAGTTACTGTTGTCCATGGACAGACCACAGATATGTCTGAGATCTGGGACTGCAACTCATGGATCTTTTCTTCATATAGCTGCCTGAATAGTTGATATCATCTGTCATTCCTTCTAGGTGGGACGCTAACTCTACCTTGTTCATGTAAGCTTCAATCACATCCTTCTCGATGAGGACACATTCATTCTCCATCTCCGTGCCCTGTTGATCTGATCTTCATACTTATTCTTGAAGTTCTCTACCAGTCCCTGCATATTGTCATGCTCCTCCTCCTGGGTCATTGTGTCCTGCTGCCTTTGAAAGTTGTTTAAGTTGCTCTCAAATGTACTGTCTACATTGCTCTGACACATCCTCTGCTGCTGTAGGAGACTCAATTTGGTCTCCAAAATCTGTGCTCTTCTAATGTCTACACCTTGTCATAGAAGGAGGCAAATTTATTGAGAGTCTTGATCTGCTTCTTCTCCTGAGGGTGCAAGACCTGGATGTTGGGATCTACCTACAGCTTTAGGGGGTTCATCAGAATCTGGGTTACCCTGACAGATAGGATGCCCCCTACATTCCCAGCCCTACGATAGCCCCTAACCAGACTCATGTTGGTTCCCAGGACACTCTGTATGCTGCCACTCTCTACATAGAATTTTGAGGAGCTGATGTGGGTGCCAGGTGGGCTCAAGTAAAAACAGCTGCTGAAGACCCGAGTACCAGAACTGGATGGTTTGTAGAATTTCTGGTTCATTATGATGGACATGGTAGAGGATGAAGTGGAAGTGACTAAGCTAAGGAAGACAGAGATTCAAGAAGGAGAAGAGTAGATGATTCTAGATGGGGTCAGAATATCTAGCCTATCTTACATATGCAGGAAAAGTTAAGCATACATTAATATTTTCAAGCATAAATTAATGCTTTCTCTCCAAAACCCAAGATAGTCTGTATAATCCTATCACATCACAACAGACAAAAGGCACACAAACATAAAGAGATGCCTCAATCTACTCTTTTTTTTTTTAAAGATTTATTTATTTATGCATACAAGCACGGGGGTACAGGCCAGAGGTACGGGGGGTGAGAGAATCCACCAGACAGAGTGGGGAACAGAACAGGCAGATCAACCGAAATACACTGCTGAGGAGAGCAGCGGCCAAGGCAGGAGAGGTCTGCTGTGCCATGTGGGTCACCTCCCCAGCCGGCAGCAGGGATCGAACTCATGCTGCAGTGGCTGCGGTTTGCTTCATAGTGCGTTGCTTAACCCACTGTGCCACCAGGGAGGGCCCGCCTCAATCTACTCTTATCCCACCGTAAACCTCAAAAAAAGTAAAAGCAAGTTACTGCAGATTAAGTTTGGATGTGTGCAACAGAAAATTTGAAATAGTAGTAGATTATGTAATAGAAACACATTTGCCAAAGATCCTATACCTAAAGTCTGAAACATTCAGCACTGAAGTCAAGAGAATGGATTTTCAAAAAAAATAACCTTGAATCACACATAAACCCAGCTTTACATAAATGCAGAAATGTAATATTTCTTCATTTCCTTTTTATTTGATTTCATCCATCATCATTCTGCCCTTACCCTGGTCAAGTGATAACCTAGAATATATCTCACTATGTTTTACTCCATATTACATATTTATATGTGAATGAATACAAGTTCATCAATAAGTAGATTCTATAATGCTTTATAAAAATGAAGCCATATTATACTTTTCTGCATCTTGCTTTTCTACTTGGCGACTCCTTGTGGATATTTCTCCATGGTACCACAGAGATCTATCTATCTTTATGAATGGCTGCATTAAGTCCCATTAATTCCATCATAACTTATTCAGTCATTCTCCTTAATGGTCATTCACTATTGCCATCTTTTTCCTATTAAGAACAATTGGTATTACTTGGGCTGACTTTCAGATTGCCTTGCCTCCCTCTGTTCCTCAGCTCTGTTTTAACCCCACTTCTCCAGTGTAGCATGATACCTTTGTGAAGGGGGAAAATATATATATATAAAATTTCTGGAAGGATACACACAGAGACTGTGGGGTCTCTGATAACCTTCCAAATAATTGTTCTTGTGTATTTTAATCAGAATCAGAATCTGATTGCAACCCAGAATCCTAACTTGTACACCCAGATTCCCATCTTAGCTTTGATGATTATTTACCCTGTCTTCTCTGAACCTGACTTTTGTAACAAGTTCTAAGAATTTGGAAAAAAATATGCAATGTGATTGCTATAAAATGTGACACATATTTCAATTAATAGTGACAAGAATTAACATTACTAATAATAGATACTGATGATGGTTAAAGGGACTAAAGAGAATCAGAAAAAGGTGTAGATTCAAATGGGATTAGGCTCAAGGCTCCAACAATCCTTTAATGAGGATTTAGGTTTATTGTATAAAACCACACATACTTGTATAGCTAATTACTTATTTGTGATTCTGTATATTCATTCCCAGTATGGATTCAAGGATTCTTGTTTTGCCCTTTAAATTGTCATTATAGACATGAACTGAAATGAGTGAGGCAGTTAACATATCCTATGGTAACAGGCATGAATTGAGTCAGAATGGATAAAGCATGGAAGTAGCTCCTCTTTCTCCCAGATGCATCCTTTGGAAGTGCCACGTGTTAAATTACCACTTGACACATTCCAAAAATGTATATAGTTCTTTGAATTTTTCTTTACTGTATAAGGGTATGGTTGCAGCAGTAATTCCAATGAAAAGAATGTCTACATTTAGATGTCGATATTTTAGGTAGGTCATGAAATTAAATTTCCCTTCAGTAGTGAGCATATGTTGACAGTGCACTGCTGAGCAGTGTATGTACGTGAGCATGGTTAGGAAGAAGAGGCCTTCTGTCTTTTAGATGCATATTCATAGAGGAACTCATAAAGTTCTTTGAGAAAGTTTCATTTATAGATTGGATTCTTGATAATTAAAACAATTGACTGAAAGGGGACCATTAGCTTCACAGTTTTGTTTGTAATTTATTGTTGTTAACACATGGTAACTAATGTGTTTAATAGATTGTTTAGCATATTTTTCCTGGTTATTGTATTTCAGAATCATGAGATAAATTTATTTTCCATTCTTCAGTAGTTTGCTAACTCATGCTCATGACTAAAAATTCTGAGGATATGAAGGAAGGTATACAAAATGAAAAAGCACAAATACACCTCTCATCATAATCTCACCTCTAAACACAGTCACTATTTATTTATATATTTAATATTATATTTATAACATAATAAATAATTATAAAAATAAATATGATTACATATAATGTTATATTTGTAATCTTATGTAATCTTCTAGATGTAATTATATATACATATATGCAGTTAAATATACTTACACTTTTATTTCTGAGTGAGAGTTTGCTAAGATTTAGGGGAATTGATTATTTTGGTGGTCAGTTATATAATTTTCTTTTTAATGACAATGGAATGCTTACAAGAAGCCATGTATCAGTGAGTACTAAACTGAGCCTGTGTACATCGCCTAAATGTTCATATGATTTATTTATAATAATGGCAGCGACATAATTTAAAATGAAAGAAGACTCAAAAATTCTCCTGCAAAATGAACCGAATGTTACCACTTATTTATTTTTGTAGCTTTTTATTGTTGCTTTTAGTGTTTAACATTTTTTAATTGCAATTGATTTCTTATGCTTATATTAATGAATAGATTAATCATTTTTTTAGGTCAACACTGTCTCATGTTGTAGTACCTACCAATATTAAGCTGAGAGTGAATACAATTCTATCTTTAAATTTCTGAATTTCTTTTTCTTTTTTTTTTAAGATTTATTTATTTATACATACAAGAGCTAGGGCACAGGCCAGAGTCACAGGAAGACTCACCAGAGACCCAGCGAGGCAGGAGAGGTCTGCTGCGCCATGTGGGTCCCCTCCCTGACCAGGGATAGATGGAACTTGCGCTCCTGCTCTTCGGATGCTTCACAGTGCAGCGCTCAACCCGCTGAGCCAACAGGGAGGTCCTCTTTTCTTTATTTTCCTTAATGGCATCAATTAAGTACCCCATGAAGATATTACATAAACTCACCTTTTTTTCTTCTTCTTCTTTTTTTATCCTTTCTGTAATGTAAATGATTCCTAACACAAGGTGGCTATTCTTATGCCCTGTAGAATGGGCCCAACTTTTGTATATAGATTGCTCAGGCTTTCTCAGTCAATTTCTAGTCAGTGTCAGCTCTGAAATGTGCATTATCTTCAATTTCTTGATTATTCCCCCTTTCCTTTGCAGCAACATGTGAAAATCCTGATGCTATGAAAAAATTACACTAATGAAAAAAACATTTGACTTATGTTATTTTCAAAGGTTTTTTCCCTTGGTATGCTTTAGAATAGTGTCTGATAGTTAGTAGGCAGTCAATAATTGTTCATCAGGGAATTTATTTCCTTTTTAATGAATACAAACTGCTGTAACTGTAACTGCAAAATTACATTTGACAATGGACAAGATTGAAAAAGAAAAATAATAATTGATCTATTCGAGTGAGGGAGTAGTAGGTGCTTTGTTGCTAATTCTATCATGTGGTATTATTTTACTGCTGAGTGAACAATGAAAAGTTCTGTGGGAGTTCAATTATTACAGTTTTGTGCCTGAATTCAGTGTTCCCTCTTACTAATGACAGAGCATATTGTGGCCTTCCTTGGACTTACCTCCTATCTTTTGGATACAGTAAAACTGAACTAAAAAGGACACCCAAAACAATATTAAGGATAATGATAAAAATAAAAGCTAACATTGCATAGCCAAGGGGCCATACACCGTATCTAGTACCTTGCTTGTAGCACCTCCTTTAATCCTCCTGACATTATTAGGAGGTAGGATGATTATTGTCTCTATTTTAGAGATAAGGAAACAGAGACTTTGAGACTTAAATAATTTACTTGGGAACTCTGCTGTAAGTCTTGCTCCAAAGTCCTGGCTAGTAACCATAACAGAGATAAGCAGTTTAGAATGGAAAGCTGGCAGGCATAGCTACTTTGTTCCAATAGGGATTAATGGGTTGATTGACTATTATTTTCAGTTCAAGGGATGACGTTGCTGCCTCAGCTTTGTTTTCCCAAAATTCAGATAAACAAGAATATGAACTGAAGAAGAAATAAAGTGTACCCATTAAGAAAATTATTTGCATAAAAGACTAAGGTAAGCGTTCTGGAAATAAAAAGTAATGAGAACTACTACAACAGAACCACATCCTTATGCTCGGTAACTAGAGTTAAGACAGCAGATTTGATGCAGACTAATCACTCAGAATCAAGGGAGAGCCTCTGTTCAGATCATAATGGTCCCTGGTCTCAGGATATTGGTGCTTGAGCAAGAAATAAAGGGACTGTCTTATACTGTTGTTCTGAGGCTTTGAAACACTATTTTCTGAACCATCTAACAGAGAACATACAGTCCAAGGTGTAGAGTGTGGGGTTATGAACTCTTTACACAGCAGCTTCAAGGGTCTTGGTCACAGGAAGCTGAAGTAAGGCAAAAAGAAGAGGATATGACTCCATCTGAATTCCTGTGAGACAGCCCTAATGTTCAGTTGAGAAGTACCTTCCTTTTTTGCCTGGCCTGCTGACTGCTTGCTTCACTAGAAGAGGTCAGCCCTGCTAGAGTCACTGTACCCAAGGGATTGCAACATTTTATTATTATTGTTATTAAATATTGTTTTTCAAGAAAGATGGTGAACTCTTCAAGGGCAAGGACAATATAATTTATCTCTCTAGTAGGGTTTAGAATATTGTTGGACAAAAGTGAGCAGTCGATAATCCCTCATTAACCTGTTCTGACATTAGTTTGTTTCTTATTGTTTGTAACTAAAAACTATACAAGGTTGCTAAAAGGTATAAAATGAAAAGAAAAAAAATTCCCTCCTTCTGGCTATTACCAAGGGCAATATTACTTGGAAAGGATTAAAACATTTTATATCTCTATCAACCATTTCCCTGGGAAGCAAAGCAAAGCCTGTAATCCTGATTAACAATGTTAATGTTATTCTGTAGGCGGACAGGCAATTCAGAGGCTTACTTCTCACCTTCCGCCTCTTCCTTAGATAGAATGACTAAACTCAAATTTTCAGAGGAGGAGGGAGAAAGAGACTAAGACTTGTTTACAGTTATGTAGCTTTTACCTATTATACACATACAGGAATTTTGAAAGCATGAAACTTTAAGCCACTGAGTCAGCACAACTGCTGTATGCTTAACCCCAACTATAAATCAGTATAAATTAGGAACCAGCACAGAAAAGACACTTGATGCTTTAGACCATTTAAAGACCTTCTTGATAAAGCCAATGAAGTTTCAGTATCAGAAATAGATGCAATCTTTACACCTCGGTAACTGATAACTAAAAATAATACCACAGTATATCTGGCAAATTATTGTCTTTTACTTCAGTTGTCTATTTATACTTCACCACATACACACTTCAATAAGAGACCCTGTTTCATAAATTTTATTATCTGAAGAAGATTTCTCTATTGATGTCTGGATGTTTGTTAATTTGTTTGCCTTTGGATAGAGATTAGTTAGTGATATGACTTTTGTTACAACTAAGTTTGATAAAGCATGTTTGTATAGCGAGAAGGAGTGAATATTTGTTCAGGAGTCAATAAGTTTTAGTTTAATTCACTTTTGGCCTCCTATAAGAACATCTGTTGGCTTTATTTCTTACTATCAAGGAGGATGCTGGATTTAATAACTTAGAAGAGTCTTCCCAACTGTAATATTCTGTGCTATCATCTATGAAGAGTGGGGGTATGAGCAGAGGTCAAAGTGGAAACCAAAAGATATGGCTTGAGGTCCTAACCTTACCCTTTAACAATTCATTAGCCCTTCTGAGCCTTGGTTTCTTTTACCTGTAGGTACCACTCCAGTTATAAATTTTTTGGTTTTTATATTTCTTATTGAGTCTGAAAATAATCACAATGAATGTCTCAGTGATTACCCTTAAGATTGTTTTAATGCACAGATTGTATCACATAAATAAGTTTGATAATCAATTAACATTTATTATGCAAACAATGGCTTATCTGCACAATCGTACAAGGGTGAGAGAATGCATATTTTGCAAACACCATTTAATAGTAGTGATTTTACCTGCCCTATCATAATTTAATTTCAAATCACTACTAATAGTTAACATAATGCAACCATGCTGTCTGTCTTTCATGAAGTTAAACACTATCACAAAGGTAGAAGGGAAAAAAGCAGATGTTAATAAATATTATTATATCAAATGAAAAAGTTTCTACATAATGAAAGCAGTCATCATCAGAATGAAAAGACAGTTTACTGAATGGGCGAAGATAACTGTAATCATATATCCAACAAAAGATTAACATCCAAAAAATATAAAGAATGAAAAATGGTTAGAAGACCTAAACAAACATTTCTTTGAAGACATTCAAATGGCTAACAGGCACATGGAAAGGTGTTCATCATCACTTATTATTAGGAAAATTGTTGGGGGAAGCCAGAGCCTACAAGAGCTGTGAGCAATGGTCAAGGACAGTAAAGGGTGCTATGACTGAGATCCTTGCAGACTTGCAAACAAGTCTGCTGACTAGAGCTTCCCAGCTCCTAGATTGAAACATACATTCCTTCTGTCCGGAATAAGATAAATAAAACAAAAGGTTGTTAGATTATAGTAGAGGCTAGTTACATGCAGGCGGGCTTGGCGCACAACTACCCGACCTTGTACTTCTGGGCTGTGCTTTTTGTAGCAAATGACATAAGCTTGTTACTTGTTCTCCTGCTCAATAAAAGCTATGGAGAAATTGGGAGGTTTGCTATTTGCCTAGGAGAGCAATAGCCCTCCATCTCCATACTGACATCTTGTCTGCTGGACTCATCTCTGCTTCGCCAAACACACATCACAACATCAGCACAGTCGCTTCCGGAGGTTACAGCAATAGAAAATGCAACCCAATTATTAAAAATACAAGAAATAAGTGTTGGCAAGGATGTAGAGAAAAGGGGACCTTAACAATGTTGGTGGAAATGAAACTGGTACAGCAGCTAAGGAAAACAGTATGAAGGTATCTCAAAAAATTTAATAGAAACACTACATAATCCAGCAATTTCACTCTGTCTTAAATTTAGTTGGAAAACATGAAAACACTAATGAAAAGGATATATGTACCCATATGGTCACCATAGATTGGTTGTAACATTTTTTTTCTTTCTAAATTATATTTATTGAGTTAAAGTAGGTTTACATCTTTGTTTCTGCATCCAGAGTTATAGAGTCAAACCTCTCCAAATGTATATTTTCACATCCTGCCCACCACCAGTATCCCAAAAATCCTTCCCATTGACACCCCACCCCCTTCACCTCTCTCACACCAAAATCCTCCTCCTTTGGTTGCCTCAGTTTTGCAGTCAGATATTAAGAGTTTGTTTCTTGTTTGGTTTTGACTTACCTTTGTTCTATTTATCTATATTCCACATATAAGTGAGACTATAATGTTTGTCTTTCTCCTTCTCACTTAGTTCACTTAGCATTAATCTTTCCCATTTCATCCATGTTTTTTCAAATGGCAGGAGTTTGTTCTGTTTTATAGCTGAGTAATATGCCACTGTATATATAGGCCACAATTTTCTCATCCACTGCTATGTCCTTGAGCATTTAAGCTATTTCCATAACTTAACTATATATATATATAGTTATATATATGAAGGGATATATATATATACACACACACATATATATATCCCTTCAAATTAGTGATTTCGTGTTCTTTGGGTAGATATTTAAGGGTGGAATTGCTGGATCATAGAGTAGATACACTTTAAATATTTTGAGAACCTCCATATAGTGTTCTATAGGGGCTGGCCCACTCTATATTCCCACCAATAGTGTAAGATTGTTCCTTTTTCTCACATCCTCACAAACACCTGTTATTTCTGGCCTTTTTGATGTTGACCATTCTCATAGGTGTAATATGGTGTCTTGTTGTTGTTTTGGTTTGTATTTCCCTGATGACAAGTTATGATGAGCATTTTTTCATGTGCCTGTTGGCCATCTGTATGTCTTCTTTGAAGAACTGTCTGTTTAGCATTTCTGCCTATTTTTCTGTTGGGTTTTTGTTTTCTTTTTTTTTTTTTTTGTTGAGTTCAGCGAGCTTTCTCTGTACTTTGGCTATCAGTTCTTTGTCAAATGAATTATGGCAATATTTTCTTCCATAAAGTGGAGTATCTTTTGGTTTTATTGATAATTTCTTCCACTGTGCAGAAGCTTTTTAGTTTGATGTAATCCCATATATTTGTTTTTGCTTTTCTTCATATTAGAAACAACCAACGTAAGGAAACAATGTAACCTTCCTTTGGTAGAGGAATGAGTAAAGATGTGATATATAAATACAAGAAAGTACTACTCAGTTACAAAAATAATCAAAGTCTTGCCATTTGTGAAAATATGGAAGGATATTGAGGCAAATTATGTTAAGTGAAATAACTCAGGTGGAGAAAGACAAATCCAAGTGATTTCACTCATACATAGAGGATAAATATAGCAAATGAACAAACGAAACAAAATCTTAGGTAGAGAGAACACATTGGTGGGTGTTAAGAGAGGAAGGGAGTTGGAGGAGGCTGGAAGGAGTAAAGGGGGTCAATAGCTTGGTGATGGATTGAAATTAGATTTTGGTGGTAATCATGATATAGTATATACAGATGTCAAATTATAATGCTGTATATCTGAAACTCATATAGTTTTATAAACTAATGTGATATCAATAAAAATATTTTGTGGGGGAAAGACAGGGTCAAGATTAGATATAGTCTATTTTTTTAAAACACTGAATTGCCTGCTTTCTATAGAATGTTACCACTGGTATATAACCAAAAATCACAGATTGGTATCTTCATGCAACTGGCCATTGGAAAATGGTATGCCCATTAAGTTACTTATGCAATCTGCTTTCTATAGTAGGTTCCACTTTAGAGTTTAACCAGCTACCTTAGGAAATAAAGAGTTTTTTGAAAAAACATGACTATGGTTGTGTGGTTATCTTAGATATGAGCACAAACTGAAGAAGAATGGCTGTTTCCAAACAGATTATCTGCAAGATTCAGAAGTAGCTTGCATTGTTCATTATTTTCCAAAAAAATTTTACAGTCTTTCTTCTAAATACAGAAACAAAGGTGTTGGCTGCCAGAGATGGCTTGAATCAATATCTGGCAGTAGCCAGATAAAAAAAAAAATGGGGGTCCTGCATTGCCATAAGGACAATGTTCCTGAAGTGACATAGACATGATAAGAATTCAGGGCCTCAAAGAATTTAGTCAGAACTCTTGTCTCCACTTCCCTGGCATGCTTTCCATTCTTGATGTACTCACACAGGCACCTTCATAAGGTGGCCAAATGAACACCAGCAGCCCCAATTTCAAATCTTCTAGGTCAGTAAGTCCATAATGAAAGACTTCTTCCCATGCCTGTATCAAAATTCCCAGGAAGCTTCAGATTGCTTTGATTTGTCATATATTCATGATTGAACCAATCACCCACATAGACATGGCAAGTCTATAGAGTTAAGGTGGCACAGTGCTGGACAGCCCCAGTATGGAATGGGGAGTAATTTCCTTAAGGAACCAAAAGAAGTAGGTGACTACCTTTGCTAGACAGACAAAATCTGTCCAAATAACTACCTCAGTCCATTACTATGAGCTGCTTAATGTTGGTTCCAGTCACCAGTTCGAATATTTTTTTAATAAAACTGAAATCAAGAACCAAAAGGGAAATTGAAAGGCAGTTTACCAAGTCTCAGTGTCATATGTACTGACATACATTTATCAAATAAGATGCAGAAATTTATCTTTTCTCATATTTTGATGACTGGTGTCGAAATGGCAGCTAAGGTTCTCTTAGATACGTATGTAGTCATCTAGATTTAAAGGCATATGGTCTATTTTGGATTGCTTACAGATTGCAAGAAGGCTCTGAAGCCAAATTTGCTGCTTATTTCATGCCCTGCACATTTAATTACTGCTCGATGTGAATGAAGCATTTTATTTGAAGATATATGCTGCTGAAATTTTATCTTGGTTGAGTCATAAAACAGTTTTTGACAGATTGAAGTAATCTTAGAGGGAAGTTTGTGGAGAAAGTTGGCTGGAACTATCTAAATCTAAGTTGAATGTTTTAAGTTAGTCTAAGCTTTGCAGGATAAGACAACACATGACAAGTGTTCCTGGTTTAGTACTTTTCTGGAAATATCTAGGACTGAAAACCAAAATTATTTCATTGGAGTTAACTAGCTTTTAACCTACATTAAGTTAGTCTCTGAAAGACAGAGAGGGTATTTTCCCTAGTCACTTATTTTTTGGGTTACAATTTACATTTACTTTGATACAAAATAGTTTCTCTGTTGCACAAGTTTTCTTAGTTCCACAATTTGGCCTTTCCTTGTATGTCTTTATGTCATCCCTTTACAGTCATCTTAAGTAGTACTAGCCTGGGACAGAGAACAAACAATAACTTAGGGGCGATTGTAAATAATCTGGTGTTTCAACAGATGAGTTCAAGTTGTTCTAGTACAAGAGTAGTGCTCCCAATTTCTGATTATGTAAATGTAGGCAAATATGTATGTTTATGGTGAGAAGTACAATAATGCTAATAAACTTCCAGCATGTATCTGACCATGTTCTTCCCTAGTGTGGCTGCCATACTGTTATCATTCGAAGACTACTATTCAGGCATTCTTCATATTGGCGCACTTGGGTGGTAGGTGTGACTATTAGCCTCTCAACCCAATACATTAGCTTTTTAGGGTTTTCTCTGTACATTATCATATTGTCTGCAAATAGTGATAATTTACTTCTTTATCAATTTGGATTTCTTTTCAATTTTTTTCTTACCTAATATCTCTAACTGGAACTTCCAGCATTAGGTTGAGTAGAAGTGGTGACAGTCGACATGCTTGTTTTATACCATATTTTAGAGGAAAAGTTTTTAGTTTTTCACCAATTAGTATGATGTTAGTTATGGGTTTGTAATATATAGCTTTTATGTATTAAAATATGTTCCTTATTTCCCCATTTTGGGGATGGTTTTTAGCAAACTATCAAATGCTTTCTTTGCATCTGTTGATATAATCATATGATTTTTCTCTTCCCCTTTGTTGAAATGGTGAGCTATATTAATCAATTTTGGGATGTTGAACCATCCTTGCATGCCTGGACTAAATCTCACTTGATCATAATGTATGATCCTTTCAATGCATTGTATGGTACTTGAATAAAAATAGACACACAGATCTATTGAATATAATTAAGAGCCCAGAAATAAATCTATCACTATGTGGACAATTAATGAACAACAAAGGAGCCAAGAGTATACATTGGTAAAAGGAAAGGATCTTCAAAAAAATGATGTTGGGAAAACTGGACTGCAACATGCAAAAAGAATGAAACTAGGCCATTAATTATTTCACATCATACACAAAAAATAATTTAAATGGATTAAAGAATGGTACGTAAAACCTGAAACCATAAAACAAATAGAAAACAAACAAAACATTTACAACATTGGCTTCAGTAATGTCTTTGTGTATTCATCTCCAAAAGCAATATAAAAAGAGAATATAAACAAATAATTACATTAAGCTTGAAGACTGATACACAGCAAAATAAACTAATATTAAAACAAACAAAAACAAACTTACTGAACAGGCAAAAATATCTGTACTTAATACATCAAACAAGGGGCTAATACCCAAGATCTACATAGAACTCATACAACTAAAACAGAAAGAAAACAAAGAACCCAATTAAAAAACTGACAGAAGAGCTAAACAGTTCTCCACGTAAGACATATAAAGAGCTAGTAGGCACCTGTAAAAACATTTGACATCATTATCATCAGGGATGCAAATCAAAACTACAATGAGATATCACCTCACTCCAGTGTGAATAACTTATATAAAAAAAGACCAGAAAACTTAAGTACTGGCAGAAATGTGGAGAAGAAGAAAAACTCATACATTATTTTAAGGTATGTAGAATGGCCCAGCCATTATGAAAAACAGTATGGATGTCCTTCAAAATATGAAAAATAGATATAGCATATGCTCTAGCAATTCTGCTCCTAGGTAACTACCTGAAGAACACAAAATGATTAATTCAAAGCAATATAAGCTATCCTGTGTTCACTGCAGTACTGTTTCCAATAGCAAATTTATGGAAACAACCTAAGTGCCTGTTGACAGAGCAGTGGATTTAGAAGATATGGTTATATGCACAATGGAAAACTAGGCACCTGTAAAAAAAAAACTGCCATTTTTGACAATATGAATGGAACTGCAAGGTATTATGCTAAGTGAAGTAAGTCAAAAGACGAAAACAAATACTGCATGATTTCACTCATATGTAGATTATAGAGAAGGAAAAAAAAAACCAAATATAGTGACAAAACAAAACTAAAACAAATCCTAGAAATGTGACTTCAGAATTAAAACTGCTAGAGGGGCAGGAAGGCTGAGAAATGTCCTAGGGTAAAGAACTATGGGTGATTTAATGGCGGGGGTGATGTGGGAATATATGTGAGGATGTGTCAACTTAGTCCCCTAAGTTATATACAGTGTTATAAACCAATGTTACCTCAATAAAGAAATAAAAATGTGTTTGGAGAGTAGAATTCTTGCTAATGGGAATGCTTTGTTGTCAACATTTATATTCTCCTCTATTTGCATCACTTGTTTAGTTTTCCCTTTTTTTAATCTTTCCATTGAGCAAAGTGTTCAGTGGGAAGATGCCTTATGCCATCCAGGAAGAGAACTAAAATAGGTCAATACAATAAGTCAAAAATCCAACTTTTGAGTTTTACTATTGTTTTTTGTGGATCCTTACCACACTTGGAAGTGTGAGACAGAGTTGGAGACAAGGAATCTGTACCTAATTTACAAGTCTGAGGTTATTCATGAAATGCCCCAGTAGAAGTCATCAACTCTGTATTCATAGAGAGAAGGAGGAAAGAGAAGAAAAGGTCATAAAGTAGTATTAAGAAGTCAGGGAACTACAGATACTCAATATAATGCATACCTTACTATTAGTTCCTCATTAAAAAAAATATATATATGATATGTATGTGAGATCTTATTTTTAGAAACAGAAATAAGAAACTGTCCTTCTTCTGATCAATGGTGTAGGAGAAGTTACTATACTCTTTTGATCCAAGAAATTGAAACGAACTAACCACAAATGCAGACAGATGAGATAAAAAGTAATATGTTTCCCTTCCCCCTCCTGCTCTGCTATGTCAGAATTTGGGGAATCAAGTTGAATTTCAATTAATCTGCCTGGTACTAGTACCAAGCTGTTGCATATTTCACAACTTGAAATGCATTTAGAAAGCATTTTATAAAATTCATTTTGTATAGTGAGAAGACAGAGGAAAAAAGTAATTCTCACATATTAGAAGAATATCTAGTGGCAATAAGAAGCAACAAAATAGTACACAAACAACAAGACTTTATTTTATTGTTAATACAAATAAATAAACAGACAGAGTTATACTCAATATAACTTGTATCTTAACTACCAGTTCTTCATTTTAAATATGGGATAGGCAATAATAGGGAGTTTCAGATACTCTGAAAATAGTTGCAACTGCTGAAATGCCAAAGCACTAGGGAATCTGCCCTGATGAACTGTTACTATTGTAAATCCATAATTATCCAGCCATATCTCTAGTGTTTCCAACTTTGGTTTATTATTACTCTGGGGAGATTACAACATGGTTGTTAGAATTCTAATTGACCAAAAGGCTTGGTGACTGCTCTCCCTTAGATGACTAGTAACTGGAAGGTAGGTAAGCATTTGAGGGGTCGGGGGGAGTATGTTCAAGTGTACAGTAAAGTTAAACACATATGTAGTCATTCTTTGTCATGTTCAGTCTTTGAAAGTCATTCATCTTAGCAGCGAAACTGCTCCTTGGATTGGAATTTGGACTCTTTGGGAACGTTTGTAAAAACATTCACATTTGCAAGGCCACTGGATTTCCAATGCAGTGAATTAACTAAACCAACAGCAATCACAGCATGATTCTCTCCACCCCTTACTTTATATGTGAGAAGACTGGAACCAAGAGATTGAAGACCTTTCCTAGGTCTCCCATTAGTCTAATGTGGTCCAAGAATGTCACCTCCTAACTCTGCTCTAGTGCCCTTTTGACCACGAAATGTGCCCTGGAATACTGTGGTACCCCACACCTGTTCCAGTGTTGCAGCATAGAAGGCTCACAATAAATATTCATTGACTAACTAAATGACCTAAGAGCATTAATATTTTTTCCAAAGTCATTTAAAATTAGTTAAGAGTGCTGAGCAAATCTGGTTTTTGCATAAGGCAATCAATTGCTAATAAATATGCCATTATGAACAGGAAGGGCGGCTGCTGAATAAACAGGAGGAATGGATTAAATTGTAGACTGTGGCAAAAGACTGAAACTTATCTCATGATGGTGAAGGGTTGGAAAAATTATAACTGAAGTGCTAACACACCACTGACTGAGGAAGGAAAATGTAACATGAGATTCCTTTGCTTTCTCTTGTTATTCAAGCAGCCGGTATATGTTCAGAATGATTCTTTTACGGAATACAGTGAAATTTTGACATCAATAGGTCTTGAGACAGCCATAATAACAAGAATGACCACTGGGGGAAGAGCATTCCTCCTTTATACTGAGTTAGAATATAGCTATTTTGAGCATTTTTATTCAAAAGTGGAAATTTTACTTAATTTCCATTTATCCTGTTTTAAGTCTACCAACCCTGCAAAGCAAAGGCATGATTGATCTTAAAATGTCAATCTCTCACCTAAGGAGAGGAAGAAAAGATTTATTTAAAGAATAAAATGTCTGGGGGTTCTTAGGAGAAAAGCCCCTGGGTTTGGATTTTCTCTTGGCAGCCAGTTTTCCAAGTGAGTAATTTCCTTCGTCAATGATCTTATAGCAGTTTCCCAGAGACCTATGCTGCAGACATTCAGACTGGCAAATGCCTCCATGTTTTTAGCTCCTTTTTGGCAGTTCATCTACCTGGTCACTGACTTTCATTAAGAGTTTGTGATACAAAATGAAAACATTCCTCAGGACTTTGGGGAGATGACGAAATTCTTCTCCTGAATATACTCATCCCAATGAGGATAGGGGCACTGGGTTGTGGTTGGAATGAAGGAGATGGAATTCATCACTTTGGTTTAGTCCTAGGGGATCTGGGAGGCAAGTGGAACCTCTTGGAGAGCTCACTCGAGTATAGTTTAAAGTATGAGTGGGTACAGAGATGTGGATGGGTCCATCAAAGGACCCCATGCACCCTCAGCATCTTTATATTGAAGGCCTAATATTAATGTTGTGTTCTGTTTCTAATGTCTATAGGATTGCTTATCTAGCACATTGTAGGTGCTTGATGATTATTTGTTAAAATAATTCAGTATTATACTTAGGGAAAATCTCCCGCTGGTTTAGATGTGGACATAAATTTATATTCTTTATGAAAATTTATTCATATTTTATGACCTGTGAATTAAAAAATAAAACAGGTCAAAAAGGAGTTTAAAGACACCATGAGGTGTTATCTTATTCAGCCTCTTCTTTCAGGAAGAATCTACTCAAATCGCTCTAAATCAATGAATCCTATGTCTAAAACCTTTAGGT
The DNA here is from genome assembly GCA_019455555.1 of Galemys pyrenaicus. NCBI lineage: Eukaryota > Metazoa > Chordata > Mammalia > Eulipotyphla > Talpidae > Galemys > Galemys pyrenaicus. The sequence goes on from JAGFMF010012245.1 coordinate 1,037,652, forward strand.
GGGGGAATGGCCATAAATAAGTTCAGAAACTGGAGTCTTTGGTTTTCTTAATGTGAGGGGAAATAACTCCTGTTCCTTGGGTTTTCTTATTTTCTAGATGGTGGGCAGGATTAATGAAACCTATTGTCATTGCTTTGAATTAAATGAAGGGATTTCTAATCATCCTGACATTCTAGAAAACTCAGTCCCACTTTTTTCACAGCTCCTCTCTTCATCCTTGAAGCAATTATATGGGAACAAAAGGCACAGAGGAGATCCCTGTCATCTCAGAAAACCAGGCTAAGGAAAAAAAAAAACATTCTAAAGATGGGAATCTGTGGTCTGTTCTCACTATTTGGGAGCCTGAGAAATGAAGCCATCTCTTCAAGGACCACCGGTCTGCCAGAATGGAAAAAAAGTCTTATTTATCCTCTTAAGGGCTCATAGGGACAGAGGGCACAGGTGGAAATTGGCTGGAACTGGTAATTCTGAAAACATCTGGAGAGCATGGTCACAAGAAAGAGCAAAAGAAGTTGCTATACTGTGGACTGAATATTTGAGTCACTGAAATTCAAATGTTGAAATATTATCACCAAAAGTGATGATATTAGGAAATGGGGCCTTTGAGATTTTTTTGGTCATGAGGGTGGAGGCCTCATGAGTGGGATTCATATCCTCATAAAAAAAAAATAAAAGCGAGCACAAGGACTCTATGATGGTGCATGGGTGAATTGGCAGGGGAATTTTACTGGACTACACCTGAGAGGAGAAAGCAAACATTATACCAAAATGAATGATGTAAAATATATACAAATAAAATAAATATATATATATTTTTTTAAAAAAAGAGGCCCTGCAGAGCTCCCTATGTTCTTCTGCTTGTGAGGAGACAAAAAATTTGTGACCAGAGAGAGAGCCCTCAGGAAATGATGCTGGCTGGCATCCTGATGTCAAATTTCCAGCCTGTAGATCCTTGACAAATACATTCTCCTATTTATAAGGCACCTACAACAGTTTGTGATTTTTTTCCTTATAGCTGTCTGAAATAAGACAGGGTCAGACTAACAGTGTTCCTAATTAATTCTCTAAAGAGTAAATCCTCCAGGAAACTCTCTATTTCTAGTTTCCAGATAATGCATGCTTCATTCATTTATTAAATCATTCAAAAAACAGAGCTGTTAAAATCAGAGCTTGTGTTGGTAAATATTTCTGCTCCTAGCAGAAAATCAAGCAAGAAAGTTACATGTGATTTGGGGGGATTGTTTTCCCAAATAATTCCATACATTACAAAGTTACATGTTTATGGTTCAAAAATATCAAGGACAAATTGAAAACTACAAAAAAAATGACCCTTCAAAAATTATTAAAGGGGCCTGGAAACTATCAAACTAAAGAGATAACATGATGTCATTAATATATCAGAACTGCCATCTTAGCAAATTTATTCCCTAAGGGAAGTATAATATATATGAAACTGAAAATGTACTCCCAAAGAGTGTAGGGAAATATTCTAATTTATTAGGCACTGGCCAAGAAAATAGTTTATTATTTCAGTTATGTCTGATTTTGTTTTCAAAATTTTAATAAGCTTTATTGATGTCTGCTGACCATTTTTTCTATGATATACTGAGAAAAGCATTTCAGAATTTCCTTTCTAAACGTAGTTCATACAATTTAAATATATCACTTTTCATTTATGTAGTTCTTAGATGCTATTTGAATTCTTTGAGTCAATGACTCCTTATAGAAAAAAGAGTCTCTGTAGCTATGGCTGTAAATGAAGACATTGATTTTATCCAAAAACTGCTGAAGGCAGATTATTTCAAAAATAAGAATACAAAACTGAAGAATGTAATGTTGTTATCAGGAACCATGGAGTTAAGTCCAGGATCCAAGGCAATCACTACATAAAAGTGGTTGGGATTTGCACCTGAATCATGGTGGTGTATTAAAGAATAAGAAGGAGGATGAGATGGAGAGAGAGAAAACCACACCATAGCACTTGAAGTTTCTCCTTAGGAGTCTTGTGGCTCATTGTGCCTGTCAAGTAGGCTAATGTGACTGTAAATTTCCTCTGACAGAAAACACATCACAGCAGCAGCACCAGAAAGCAACACAAACAAACTGTGGAAGACTGAAAGGCCAGCCCTTTCAAGGGTGATCAGAATGTTATAACAGAGTACAAAATTACAAGGCAGTGAAAATAAAAAAAGGGTAGGAAGAAAGGAGATCACTTTCTAAGAAAAAAGCATTTATCATTTATAGGCCAAAGGAAATTCTTCCACAACCATTTTTTGGTTGTTATTTGGCAATCTTCAGTTCAAGGTCAAAAATATCAGAGGGCAAAAGGAATATGACTCAAGACTGAGAATTGTCATGACTGACTTTGTAATTGCATAAGTATTAAATATGTAGAGATAACTGAAAGCATATTATCTCCATATCGCCACGCATTGCTTTAATTTTTAATGTTATCTTTTATCAGCCTTTTCTTCAGTTGGCTGTGGGTTTGTAATTTGTATAGCTAGAATGATCCGGTACCATCAATTTAGTAATGAAGATACTCATTCAGCAGAAGAGATTATACAGAGCTATAAGAGAGAAGAGCATGGAAATGAAATTCTACATAATTTCAGGTGGATGGGAAATTTTAGAACATATTTTCCCACTGTAAATTTAATAAGGCTACTTTAAAATAAATTTGGAAAACAGAGGGGGGAGAAGCACCCATATTTTCATTATCCTAATTTGTCATTGTCTTATATTCTGGTCTTTTATAAATTTACATGTATATTTTTAATACAGATCAATATAATCATAATTTTATATATAATTTTGCATTGCTTTTCTCTTTTGTTAATATGGTTTTTATAACTATAACTTTTATGCCTATAGTAATAAAGAGGGTTCCATAATTTACTCAACACTAACTTTCCAGTTGCTAGCATAGCCAAATGGGTACATGATATTGGAGACCGATGGTTTAAAACCAACTCTGCTACTTAACTGTGGATTTTAGTAGGTTAGTAAAGGCTTTGCCTCAGTTTCCTCATCTATAAATATGGATTATAATTGTGCTTCCATTACAGTGTTCTTATGAAACTTAAAGGAAATAATACATGGGAAGCACTTAGCCTGAATCTGTCATCTAGTAAAGCACTAAAACTGTTATTGAAAACAAAAGTGAAATACATATATTGGGTTTCAAAATATTTTTTTATAAAAGCTTAATCCCATAAAACTTTGTTTCTGAGACATTACCATCACCATGGAAATCCCCACAGGCCTTTCCCTCTAGTAACTCACCACTACCACAACTAAGCAGACTTTAATGGCTTCTTGCTTTGTATCATAGTAAAACACACATATACCACTCTGTACTGAGGAAGTACAACCAAAGGCTTGGCTTAATTGTTATGAAAAAGGCTTAGGACAAGGAGCTTGTCCTAAGAAAACCTAATTTCTAATCTAGTCTTTATGAGATTTTGGGCAAATCTTCATGCTTCACTGTGGCCACCATGTAAATATTTGGATATTTTAGAAGCTTTTAGCTACTAAAGCTTGCTGTTTGAATATTACTGTGGCATAAGGAAATCAGAGACAGAGAATAGCCTGGGGCCTGCCGGAAATAAATCACTTTCAAAATCAAGTTGTAGTGGCAGGAAGGTGGCACTGAGCAAGTTCGGGATGGTTCTAGCAGAGGAGGGTAGTGTGTGGGGGCGTGGGGGGTGGGGTGATGGGGTGTGTGTGTGTAGAGGAAGGAGTCTTGGCGCCCTCGTTGGCTTTTATACTTTTATTACAGGGGTGGCATCAGGTACATGGCAGGCATGGGTGCTGGGGGGGCCAGGAGGCTAGCAGGCCTCCCAGCCCCTGGCGCATCTCACCCTCTCGGCTGCTTTATTGCTGCTGCTGCTGCTGCTGCTCTTACTCTCGCTGCTGCTTGTTGGGTACTGCCATCCTTATGACGCCGCCCATAGAAGCCCATGTCCAAACTCAGGTACACCCACTTGCGCATGCCCACCTAAGCATGTGCGCAGCACCGCAGGTGTCCATCATTATACCAGTGGTGGGAGGGTGGAAAAACCTGATTTCTCTAACCCTACACAAGTCAACTAAATAAGGGTTATATATAAATGGAAGTGATGATCTATGCTACAAATAATTTTCCCATACTTCATATGTATACATCTATATATATTATTGTCCTTAATTTTAATGTGCATAGGAGATATTTTCCCAAGGTAAATCTGAGGCATACATATTTTAATGTCAGGAGTTTGGAGTTCAAATAAGTAATCATATTGTATATGTTTTTCTGAACAAAGTCAGTTTTAAGCATATGAAAGCATTCTCTCTGTATAAGTATTTGCATTTCTCCCAATACTAACCATAGTAAGTACTTCAGGTTGATACACTCAATGTCTACCTTGTAGTGGCTTCATAATGCAGAGGCTAGAAGTTTAAAACATTTCCTAGACTCTCTTTGCACCACAGAACTATGAATTAAGTCTGTTAATTAGATACACTCATGCAAGAGTTAGAAAACATAAGGAGAGTTGAGGTGTCCTCCTGACTACTTTTGACTATATATTTGTTATAATTAAGGTCACATTTCTCTTACAAGTAAAGACAAAACATTTTTCTGCAGCAATATTACATGACCCATTATTCAGCTTCCTGTAAAAAAACAGTTAGCAGTTGTGACAGCAGCATATTTTTGATTCTACCTATTACCACAGGGTTACGTTATCAAGTCCAGTGTGTTGCGATATTCTCACCAGTAATAACTCCACTTACAGTCAATACTGGATTGAACTGCAATCATTCATTCTTGAAGATTCAGTCTGTAACTCACTTCTCCAATCCTGACAAAGCTTTTGGTAGGCACTCTCTATTAAATACCTTCCTGCCCAAAATACCTGGAGTTGCTTCTATTTGTTTATAGTAAATCCTGACTGATACATATCTCTCAGTGGAAAAAAAAAAATCTATCCTCTGCTCTACAAGGTGTAAAGTATCACAACTTTATAGAATGCTGTAGCAAAAAGAAGAGTCTTCAAACAAGAAAAAAACAATCTATAACCATTTAGTATCTAAGCATCCTAAAGCAAATTATTTAATCTCCTGTAACTAATTTTCCTTATAAATAAAAGGGATATTAATATATAATTTTACAGAGTTATAATATTTAAATGAGGAAACAACAAAAGCACCTCACATTAATTTGTCACTCACTACAGAATCTTTCTATTGTCACATTGAACTTCCTTAAATGATTGAGAAAATTAACAAAATAATGTCTGGGGAAACCCTCTTTAAAAGCCTTTAAAAACAAATAAAAAATTATAGGAATACAAAGATGTAGTGCTGATTCACAAAAACAAGAGCAATAATGTTACATGCAGCGCAGAAACAAACAGACTTCTACATGATTACTATTAATTCATGAAACTGGTGGCTCCAGGCCCAGATAATCATTAATTCATTCAACAAATATTAAGCCTAGATATTGGTAGACACTATTCACTCATTTAGATGCCCAAAAGTAGATGACTAAATCAAGAACATGTGGTACATATATACAATGGAATAATATTCAGCAACCAAAAAGATAAACTAGAGTTATGTATAGAAACATAGATGGAGCTAGAAGGAATTATGCTCAGTGAAATAAGTCAGAGGCAAGAGAAAAATATCGTATGCTTTCACTATTAGGAGGAATGTAAAGGAACAAAAAAAAGGGGGGCTGGGGGGGCTCAAGGAAAAGCAATTACAATAACAAACAGACAGACAAACAAAAAACACAACAAGAACAAAAAGACAAAGACAAACCAAAGGAATCTTCTTGGGGGCTGGGGGGAGTGACGAGGATGAAGGTAGAAGGAGCACAAGAGACTGAGGAGATAGGTGATGGTACACTGGTGAAATGGTGGTGGGAATTCCCTGGGGACTACAATTGATGTCAAATATATTTAATAAATTTAAATTTAAAAAAAGATACAGTGATGAATCAAAAGACTGGTGACTTTCAGGAGTGTACATTTTCTTGGGTGATGGGCAAAATAAGCCAATAGATAATCTCAATTAGTCAGGGCTATGAAGCAAAGGCATTCTTCCTTCAGCTCTCTTTCCCTTACCTTCTTAACAATGATGGTATTACTGATTCATGTATTCTCTTTGCTTCATTTCATGGGAGGAGAGGCAGAGGGAGGAGAAGCAAAGGGAGGAGAAATTATACTAACAGTGTCAAGGTTATCAGATGTAGGTGCATAATTGCAGCATGTGTGAAGGGTCTGAGACTTGTTCCTTTGACACCAGCAGAAAACAAGAAACTTTGAATTAGATACAAAAGAGCAGGTCAAAGCATCTTGAACATGATCTTGACGTAAGTTTCCATATCTCCCAAATCCCATGGGGGTCAAAGAGGAGGGGTCCAGGTGGATGTCACAAATACAGTGGATTTCTGTCATAACCACAGAATACAAAACTGGTGGAATTTATAGCTTTTGTATTGTTTGGTAAGCAAATCTAGTCTTTATTTGGGAGAAGATTTTACTTGGTTGCTCAAGGTTGCTTGTGGCAAACTCAACCTGCAGAATCAACCCAAATAACGAGTAGTGTTTGAATATATCATGGAATATTTGGAATTCTTGGAATATTCCTGGAATTATTTTTGGGAATACCCAACAATAATATGCAGAAACGTTCAGGGCCCTTGAAACACTGTTTTTCTCGATAGAGAGAGGGCATAAAGTGGTTAACCTTCCATGCTTTATAGTTTTATGCAATACTAATTATAAAATTTTCTGAAGTTCTTAGAACTTTGTTCTTACCCTCTTCCAACTTCCTTTAATGATTGAGAAAATTAACAAAATAATGTTTGGAGGAACTCCTTTTCAAAGACTTAAAAACAAAGAAAACATCACATCATAGGAATACAATTAAGGAGCTTAGACAGACTTAGAGTAATAGTTGACAGGGGAAGAGATAGATTTTCCAGATGTTGCTAAGTATAACATAGAGTCTCTAATATATAGATTCTCTCATTACCTGAAGCATGGAACCAGATCTCACATCTTCAGAAATCTCATGCACACTCTTTCCATTCAACATCGAGTGTTCATTTGACAACCCTCTACAGCAAAAATACATGTGTGGGTGTAGGGGAAAGGATAGAGTATGTTATATTCCCAGTCATGAATACTTTGTGTATGGATATTGCATTTAGATCTTGGTAGAAGGCTCCCACCAGTACCTGCATCACAGTCCATATTCCCCAGTCTCTCAAGCCACAGACCAATTACAGGGAGAGAAAATTCTAGACTTGCCCTATGACAAATCAATACAGTCCAATTATCTATGCAACTCCATTATCCATTTTCCACAATAGTATTTCAAATATTCTCTAACCTATTCAGCCTTTCACGGAACCAATCTTCCATAGAAGGTATCTAAGCAATACTCTCATGACATCCTCAATGTTACACTTTGTAATCTTACAGCAATGCTGACAAATAGCTATTACTATCCCAGAGAAGTGTGTTGGAAATGGAGCTTTGGAGATACTGGTAACTGTCCCAAAGGCATAAGATTTGTGTGTTCTGGGGAAAGAAGCAAACTGAGTTTTATGGTGAGGATCCTGCCCTCATGTGGTTTTTAGATATAGGAAAATAAAACCTTCCTGTTTTTTCTTTTTTGTTGTTTTATTTGTTTGTTTTTTAGTGATTCTATAAAAAGGTTCCTAAAGTACAGAAACAAGCATTTTAGAGAATGTTTGCTTTCACTTTTTCCTAGATATATTCTCATACTATAGAGATTACTGTTGTAATGTTTTGTTTTCCTAATGATAGAGTTAGTTGCTATGATCTAAATGGTGAATAAAACTTTCATTTCCTCTAAAGCAAAAGTATCAGATTCTGGTAGACACTAAGTCAGATCAGAAGGTGCTAAGGAGATTGGAGTGTTATTGTTCTATTTAAATTTCAACCAGGAGTGTTGTACTGGAAGTTGGAGACATCTGGAGTAAGGAGGAAATACTTTCAGGAGAAGAAGGGGAGACCTGCCTCCTTCAGCTTTATTAACAGTGAAAAATCACTTTTCCTTATATGGAGTCTGGCCACTCATGTAAGAAAATATACATTGGCTTTTTTCCTATCTCCCAGAGGTAAGCTCTGGGACAAGAGGGGAGCATGCTGTTCTTATTTACTTGCAGGAATAAGAAATATTTCTCTGATTCAGAACAAATCATGTGCTCATTCAGGATAAATAGACCAAAGATGAATAATAAAAATCTAACGCTAGACAATTCAGAGGAGGGATGAAAATCTAAATATTTCCAGAAAATGAGATTTATAATAACTGGTTATCATTTGAAGAGCTAGTGCTTGAGCTTCATTGTATGAAAATAAGCAAACTCCCCATATAGAGCCAAGTCAACCAAAAATGTCTCAGGTGCCATTGAGATAGATCTTAGAGAGCTGAAGCACTTTAGTGGAAGATATTTTGCGCCACCTTTATCAAAATTCAAAAAATGTTGGCACTTGAATATATTCTACCTTGACTGGTCAGCAGGAAGTCTGGGCAATGTGATTGTCTATAATCTCTTCCATTAGTGACTGAGAGTGGTTTATGTATGTTGGCAAGAATAGACCTGATGTCAACATGAGAAGTAACATCTTATGGGAGGATAAACTGTATTAGGAATGTATCATTTATTAAAACATGAGTGAGTCATTTTTATATCCCCTGTAATAAGACAAACTCTTTACTTCAAGCTAAATAATTCCTGTCAAGTAGGCAGGTATGCTTCTGAAGAGAACAATCTGGCTATTATAGTCAACTAGCCTCCCTCCCCTTAATGCGTGGATTACTCTAGGTGAACTACATTCTGCTAATAGATTTCTAGTTACTTCAACAATACTATTTTGCTGACATGGATGTCAAGGTTTGTTCCTTCAGTGTTCAAAAGAAGAGCTAGTAAGTTTTTGTCAGTAGGGCAGGAGGGAGTGATTACATTCAGAGCCTTAGCTATGATCTTGGGAAAGCATACAAGAAAAATTTACTTTTTCTTAGATAATAAAGACCACAGTAACAATCTAGGGTGAATCATATTAATGTCCAGAAAATGAATCTTATTCTGTAATCTCAGGTGGAGCACTTCCATGTGAAAGGTCCTTAGTTTAAGATCTAGGACAAAAGATTAAGAATGGCAGACCAGGTAAGAACCAAGAGAGGATTAATGATTCTTCTATTAAATTCTGACTTTCTGGCAGTTAGGGTGTTCCTTTCCTAACAGATGGGCTGTTGTTTTCTTTCCACAGCCACATGTTTCGTATAACCAGTCCCTGAAGCTATCACTTCACTCCTTTTCCAATCAGCGTTATTTCTAATTCACAGCATTTGCTTAGATTCATCTCTTAGTAACTTCTTTCTTGTGTAGCTTGTACCAAACTAGAAATATCCTACCTCATGAATATTATTTTCTGAACTGTAGTTCAAATTCATCTTACCAAGTCATCTAAAATTCTTACTAGTTCCTGCTCATCAGATCCAATTAGCAGAATATTATCATTTCAACAACCAAAACGAACCAGTGTGATATCTGGTGACATGTCAAGACAATCACCATCTCTATAGATTACAGTAAGGAGAAGTCATTTACTCCTGAGGTGATACTGTAAAATTATACTGTTGGCTCTGTATGGTAAAAGCCAATTGCTTCTGGTGGTTTTAAAATGTGAGTACACTAGTACAGAGAAGATGGAATTAGTTAATAAGTCTATTGCTACATATCAACTTCAGGTGATGTGTTGATTTGTTACAGGAAAAAAAAAACACAAAACCTGAAAAAACCTCTACCTGTGACAACAGTCACATCTGGAAGTCATTCTTGATTAAGGTTTTAATACATGATCCAGTCACTCCCACAGATCCATATAACTTTTATTATTGTCAAACTGGTATATGTGATAGTAGTTCCATTCCTGCTTCTCCTAAGCCTTTTATGATGGCATTAATTGCTTCTGATTTACTATCTTGGGAGTGAGTAAAAGTTTTCATTTAGCTCTTCCTACTATAATGACCCTCACCCCATGGGTTAGAAAAACAGTGTGGGAATGTTATCTAGTCTATCTTAGTTCAAGGACTGCAAAAGTAATTTCACAGATGGTGTTGGATCAACAAAACTAAAAGGACAACTCTGAGTTGGAGCTAAGACTTCCTGACCATCAAGATAAACTTCAACTTTGATTGGAGGGTCACAGCTGTGTTCTTTGTGGCCCTAGGAACCCATTCAGAATGAGTGTCTAGTAAACTGAAAAAGAACTACAAATTTTCCTTTATCTAAAGTACATTCACTCTAGTATGGCTACACTTCTCTTTAGGGAAGCATGGAGGACATATGCAGATGTACAGTGGCATTGGTACAAGGACCTTCCTAAAGGGAACATGATTACCCTTCAGTCCAGTGATTCTGGGTCTGTGATCTTAGTTAGTCTTGAAAACTGAGAGGATATGTTTGTCCACTGATGTGACTCAAGTCAGATTTTGACTACCTGACTTAGAGCTTTTCTTATTATAAGTTTCAAGCAACATTCCTGTAAGTTTGCCTATCTATTTTGTTTGTAGGGCATCTCGATGGACCAAGACTTTCTGATTACTTATATATACCTACTGCCCTTTAATGTGGATATACCCACATTGTCTATTGTGATTAAGTATTGCTTAGTCTCTGCATTTCTGGGATTCATTCCTCTTGAAATCAGGGAGCCAATCTTAACAGTCTATATCTAGCATGGCCTTCAGAGGGGAATATCCATAGAGACTTTCAAAGATGCATGTGTTCCTATCACTAATGTTTCTTAAGTTTTCAGTGAAGGGGATGTATTCCAGACCTCTGCATGGAACACAGTAGAGGGATAGGTTTGCAGGTTGCTTATGATAATTGCTGTATAACATTTCTTTAAAATTTTGGAATTTCTGTTCCATAAGAACAGAATTATCACTATCAGGTAAGCATCTCAACTTGAGTCCAAGTTTCAATCAATCAATCAACTAAGCTGTAGCACCACCTCTAATTGCATGAGCTAACACATATAATTATCACCATAGCAATAGCATTTGGCTCAATGTTATCAAATTGCATCCTCCATGGTCTAACACCCTTAAAGCTATTCATGGGTAGTTAGGTAGACTCTAGTCCCACATCTAGTCTGTTTCTTCTAATATATATTACCAAGGTCTTGTCATTATTTTGGTATATATTTACTCCTCCATCATAGTGTACACCTATGCTCTAGGAGTATAGAGATTTGATTCTAGTTATGAGTAGTGGCAATAAGGATTTGAGGGGAACATTAATTTTTTCTTAAGTCATTTGTTCCAAATAAGGTTGGTTTCCAAGCAGAGGTGCATAGCTGCCTCAAATATTGAAGGGCAACTTCTACTGCTGAGAGAGGTTCAGTTTGACTTGTGGGTTCAGAATAGTGAGTTTCATCTGGGTCCACCCCATTCCAAGTTTTGGAATCCTATTTAACAATTAGCACATCTGTGAATTCAACAGCAGCCTTAACTCAATAACCTGAAAATTAAAGTTTTGTGCTTAGCTTTCAGCAATAATATTTTGTTGCTAAAATGAGCTTCTTCTAGAATTGTTAATGGAAGTTGTCTGGTTGTCATACCACAAATCTGAACTGTATTTGTGATTTTTCTGTAAACCTTCAAAGGAAATTAAAAAAAAAATCCATCTCACACCAGTACTATAATCACTGTATAGCTGTAAAAGATAATTGGAGCTGCTGTTTGGGTCCATGAGACAGTGCCACATTTGGTACTGCATCGCTGTCAGCCACAGGTGATAAATTGATTAACTGGGGGGGCCCTGTGTGCCATGAATTATTAGCATCTAATTTCTCTTTGGCAAGGAGCTACAGCCCAAAGGCCCAATCAAACCAATCTCTTAATCTCATTTTTGCAGGTCTATTTCTTGGTATGAATCCAGGAACAGGTAAAGCTTAATAAAAATACTTATTATAAAAGGGGATTAGAGTAATGATGGATTAACTTGCAAGGAGAGAATTCTAGGGAATATAGAAATCACAGCTATCAGGCACTGACCTTATAACTAATACCTGGGAGATAAGAGTTCCCAAAGTCCTTTTCAGGTCCTTTTGGAGAGGACACAGCCTGGTTCTCTGAAAGAGAAGTCAGTTTGCAGAATTTATTGAAAATCTGACTTCTGAAACTTGCTACATCTTATGCTTGGAAAGCTATTCATGGGGTAGTGCCTCATCTTAAGCCTTCCACTACAAAAAAATGAGTTGGGGACCTACAGGAAACTGAGGGCTCTCAAGCACTGTTGGCAGTGGCTAGTATCTACAAGAGCCTGCCTACCAACAGACCAAACTCAGGAAGGAAAACTATTGTCTTTCTGTAATGTTTATTTCTGTAAAGCGCCCTCTATAGATAACGTTTCAGGTCCAGTTGGCAAAACTCAAGCTATTTAAAAAGGCCCAGATACATTTCCTTCGGGCAGTCAAGAAGGATGAATTTGAAGCTGAGAGACAACATACATCTTTTATCTGCACAAACATCACCTCTCAGGTTCACCTCACAGATTTGGTAGCCACATGTCTACACCTGCCCGGAGGATCCTTTGGAAGGTTCTTTTCCCCAGGGATTTCACCAAAAGCAACCGTGCAAAGGTGAACAGCCACCTTCTCTTTTCCTCCATCTCCTCAATGAGTTCCCGCTCAAGGCTCCTCAGGCCTGGCTCCTCAAGGACAGGAAACCCGGGTAGCTAAAGGGTAGTTGGGAGAACGCGCAAACATTGTGAAACAAGGTCTGCCTGTGCCATACCTAATCCTTACAAGGGTCTTAACTCCAGAGACGTCGCCTCCTGGGTCACAATAGCCGTCTGGGGTCTTCCCTACGCCCGCGAGCTGGGCGGCGGATGCAGGGCGGGCTCCGCGGGCGGCGCGCGGTGATTGGGCGGCCGGGAGCCCGCCCCCTCCTCCAGGCGCGTCGGGAGGGGGCGGAACCAGCCGCCTGCTCGGCTCTTGGGCTGCGGGCGCCTATTGACCCAGCTGCCGCTGCGCCGCCGCTGTCTCCTCCTGTTCGTGGCGGGCGTTGCAGAAGCGCCGAGTGGCGCTGGAGAACCGGCGCTTCCTTTCGCAGCTGCCGCCGCCATCTCCGCGTTTGCGGGGCGGGAAGGAGGAGGGGACTCGCGGCTGCAGCTGGAGCGGGCTTCTCTCTGGGGACAGTCCTCTCCTTTGCTCTCCTTTTCCTTCTCCGTGCGCCACCGCCACCGCCCGCCCCCTGCGCCCTCCTCTAGAAGCCGGGGTCCCGGAGAAGGGAGGAAGGGGCGGCGGGGGGTGGGGGCAAGCCGGCTCTGGAACCCGTGCTGGAGGGAACTCCTGCACGATCCGTGCGCCCCCACTCCCAGGGTGCACCCCAGTCTGGCCTCATTGGCGGCGGCGACATCGGAAAAGGGCTCAGGCGGGGGTGGCGCCGCGGGGGCGGACCTGACCATCCCGGCGCTAAGTTGTGGGGCCCGGCTCCTCCCGACCCGATTCCTTTCCCCGCGGCTCTTCCGACTCAGCTCGGCGCCGTCGGCCCGGCAGCCGCCGAACCTGCACCTCCTTGGTGTGGTGGACACGCTTGCCCTCGTCGAGAAAACTTTTCCTGCTGACTTGCTCGGGGCGGCAGGAAGTCGGGGTAGGATTCCTCTGCCTGCCCGGAGCGCCCGGCCGGGTGCGGGCGCAGAGCTCGAGATCAAGTTCGAGGGGCCCCTTCCGGGCTGCGAGGCGGTCCCGCCTCAGAAGGGAATCCCGGCTCCAGGAAGGGCGGCGGGCCAGAGCGAAGGCCGAGGGCGCGTGGTGGCGCCTGAGACAAGGTGCTGAGCGCGGCCGGGCCAGACGCCCGCAGCTGAGAGCGCGGCGAGCACGAGCCCGGGAGCAGGGAGCCTCTGGCGGCCGCTTCCAGGAGTCCACAGTCTGCCTTCTGTTCCGGGGGAGGACAGTGTCCTGTGCCCGAGTCTATCGAGGAAAAATGAAGTTAAGCCGCCAGTTCACCGTGTTCGGCAGCGCGATCTTCTGTGTTGTGATCTTCTCGCTCTACCTGATGCTGGACCGGGGTCACTTAGATTACCCCAAGAACCCGCGCCGCGAGGGCTCTTTCCCTCAGGTAGGCACCGTGCGAGCCGGGGCGTGGGGCCCCGTAGTTTCCCTCTGCTCGGTGACCTCTCCCTGTCGTCGCAGCTCTGCGCCCGGGCAGACGAGGCCGAAGTGGAGTAGGGTCCGCTTCTCCTCCTGCCGGGGCTCTGCAGCGTTTGGACGGCGGTGGCCGTGACCCCGCAGCTTCCGCCACACCGGCGCGCCGAGTTGACAAAGTGCCGGGAGGCTGGCGGTGGCGGGATCACTCCGAGAAGTGGCCTTGTTCCCGCATACGCACCCGGGCCTGTTGTGATGGGCCGGGGCACCTGCTGGCCGGGGACCCGGCGCGGCGTGAGGCGCTCCCTCGCCGACTCGGCGCCCGCGTTCGGCGAGGGTGGCAGCTCGGACCCCTCAGGGTTAAGCTGCTTGAACCCTCTGCGCGCACCGAATAGCGGAAATGGATCAACAGATCTAGGGGGTGCTTTCCTCCTCCCCCAGTGTCGGTTGGGAAGTAAAAGTTTATTTCGTGTTGGAGACCCTTTAGACGTGGATCTGAAAGGTTGATTTTAGTGTCGTCATTCTTCTATCGGGTTTGTTTGGAGCGGAGGTGGGGAGCCTAATGTGGAAGCGCGTGTTATACTCCGGCCGGAAGCTGTGGGGCGCTCAGTCCTACGCCGGGTGGTGGAATTGTCAAACGAAAACGACCGGTCTTAGTCTCTTACTTAAAGTAACTAAAATAAGTAAACGGGCACAGTTGCTCTATTTGGAAGGATACTGTGTTTGTGTGCGATTTCAGTTTCGAGTTATTTGCTGATGAACCTACATTTCAGAAATGTTAGTAAGACTGAATAATCTGTAGTAACCCCAGTAATGAATGAAGCTGAAGCTATCAAAAACCCGAGAAGCTAAGCTGTTAGTTATTTTAAACTTAAGAAATGTGAGACGTGAACAACAGATTTCATGGTTGTTGTTTTTTCTCTCAGTGATGATTTAAATGACCTAAGGGTATCGTTGTCATTTATCTTTTGATAGGCTAGGACAAATGACTTGCGTTTAACTGAAACCACAGACTTGTCCTGAATTATTATGAGAGTGGAAAATGACCCCCGTTGTGGATGTTATTGATTATATAGAGCACTCAAGTTAGTTTGCAGGGAAAGGTATTAAAAAATTTTGTTGTGATCATTTTATAAGCTTCTGCTTTTCTTAGGTACTATGGTAGAGAAAATATAGTAAGTCAACATATAAATGCCATGGGATAGCTTTAAATCTTGAGTTTGGACAGTGTCTGTTAATGAGTTTGTAGAAAATAGTTCAAAAAGACAAACCCTCTGAAATCAGAGCAAGAGGAGGTGTTCTGAGCCTGTGTAATATGTTGTATAATTTTGGGGTTAAATGTACTGTGATTCTTCCTTCTGCTCCCATTCCCCTCCCTCTCTCATTTTCAGAATTTTCTTCATTACAGGAAAAGTCATAAAAATCATTATATTTACTTGAATAATGTCCTCTATCTTTGACTTGATGATCACTTAGAAGTGATTTATGCTAACATTTGGGGCTAGGGTTCTTTGCAGCCTTGACATTTTACTATTTCTAAAAGAGTGACTCATTCAGTTACTAGGACATTTTAGGCAAAGTTAATTTCAGTGTTTTAATACCCATTCTTATTCCACATTAAGGGGCTGAACTTCTATTTAGCATGTAAATCTCTTGATGGAACCTGACAGTGGCTGCTGGAAGAGATTACCCTGTTAATATTTCTGTTTTCCGTGGAAGGGGAGAGGGTTTAGAAGATGGAGCTATCTGTCTTTAAGGTTGCCTTTCTCAGATTTTTAGTACTGAATTTTTTTGAGCCAGGAAGAAGGCACCCTTTAAAGGCTGATTTAGTTTTGGAGAGCCACCAAATCTCCAAGCAGATGGACAGGATAAAGCTATGTAAGCCCAATTTTTGTGTTTTACATGTTAAACTCAGTTCCCATAATCACCTCCCAGTAGGTAAAGAGATTGAGACATGAACAGATTAATTTTTCCAAAGCTACACAGATTAAGTTGAAATTTGAACAGGCAACTTTTGGAATCTAGGCTCTGGGCCATTGTGCTGTACTGTATCTTGATAATCTTTGGCCTACTGTTTAGGCGAGTTCTGATGTAGAAGATAGTATGTTGGGCTGTAGCTTCTTTAGACTTTTCTTAAGAGGAACTTTTATTATGAGTCCCTAATGAATGTGCTCTGAAATATTTAAATGCCTGGAATTTATACTTCTGTCAGAATTTAGCTCACTTTCTAGCTAAATATTATAATGAAAACTTAGTACATAGTACAGCATTCAGCATTTGAATTTTATTTTTTTTACTACTTTCAATTCCGATGTAAGCCGTAATTTGATGCAAGCACTTAAACAGCAAGAGTAGATTGCAACATATTGCTTTGGTGAGTTTAAGTACTGAATTCCTGAGTTTATTTAATAGAACTAAGCTAGTTAGCATTCACTAGATTGTCGTTTTTTGGTAGGGATTTTTCTTGAAAGGGATTCTTGAACTGTCCATTTTGTTACTTTAATATAGAATCTTCAGTAAGGTGTGGATCTATCTTGTAAGCAAGATATTATTTTAAAATCATCCTACATTGAGGGTAATCTGTTCGTTTTTCAGCTTTCATTCTTTTTTCTCTTACAACTCTGCTTTCTACAACTTGATTAGTCTCTGGAGAGGAAGTGACCCCAGCTCAAGAACTTAAATGTCTCATACCTGGAGGATAGCTGACTGCTTTTAACAGTCTTTGGAAGGCTTCCCCCTGTGCTGCTGGAATTCCTTTGAGGTCTGGAGGCAACAGGTGGTCTTGTCTATTTTAGCTTGTGTGCATACTCCAGAGCTAATCTCAGCTAGAAAAATTAATAAAAATTCCACTCTGAATTAGAGGCTTTTGGCCTAAACCTTTTGGCCTGAGGGTCCTTTGAGGTCACTTTTAAGATTTCAAGCAGATGGAAAGGAGAACCATTGCTGTGAGGTCTTCCTGAAATTCTTCAACACTGATAAGCAGGTTTTACAAGGTGCTTGCTGTCTACATTGTGTGGAATAAGATGCCTTATGAAAGCCTTATATTTGGGTCTGGAGATTTAAATTAATGAGTCAGATTTTGTGTAACAAATCAATCCTTAACTAATATAGCAGAGGACTGCAGGGATTAATATTAACACTTGAAAGTCATTTCAGAGATTGGGACTCTGATGTAAAGTGTGAAAGTAAAGTTTGGACTTTAGTTTTATGCTCAGATAGCATTTATCAAATGAAGACAGTGAAAGTATATTCAAATAAGTATTTGACTGAAAAACTTTACAAGGTGTGAATTTTTATCTTTCGGTTTTTTTAACTTTTATTGTGAAAATATAATGCACACATAAAAATATGCTTATGTGTCTTAAAGAATTCAGTGTTATTGATGGAAACAAAAATTGACCTTAATTCCCCAGTTATTTTACTTATATTTTTGCTTTCAGAAATCTCTGACTTTTACCTTAAGAAAGACATATGGGAGGGGCCACCCTAATGGTGCAAGTGGGTTGCGCAACCCACTATGAAGCAAACTGCAGCCACTGCAGCATGAGTTTAATCACTGCTGCCCACCAGGGAGGTGGCCCACATGGCCCACATGGCACAGCAGACCTCTCCTGCCTCGCCTGCTGTTCCCCTCAGTAGTGTATTTCAGTCAATCCACCCGTTCCGCTCTGCACTCTGTCTCTGGTGGATCCTCTCACCCCCCACACCTCTGGCCTGTACCCCAGTTCTTGCATGCTTCAATAAGTAAATCTTTAAAATAATGACATGGAAAAAATAGGATATTCCACATTCTGCTGTACCCTATTTATATACTGGAGCAGTTGTTACTGGGGTTTGGCAGGTATATATGAACTTGTCTCATTTCTTGGGGTATTTGAGCTTTCTAACTTTTGGAGTCAGTGGTGACAATCAGGTATTTAGGAATTCAAGAACATGAGAAGCTCAGGAGTGGGTGGTCTTCTCCACCCCATTTTGTGTCTAGTAATTCTATAGAACTCTTGCCCAGCTTGTTTCACTAAGATCCAAGTTTATTTCTTATTAGTCAATTGAGATATCACTCATCTGTTCTGAAGACTTAAGTTTATTATTTTTTTAAGTGAATTGAATGTGTTCTCAGATCAGCTCTGTTATCAGTGCCTAAATACTTTTGTTTGGGAGGTGTAATTCTGTTTATTCACAGGAGATTTCTTTGTGACTCTTAATAATTAGCGTTAGAGGATATCTGGGATGTGGGCAGAACATTGACTAAAATTACCACTTTTATTTGTTATTTTTACTTTGACTGAGTCATTGCTTTTTGTGATAATCTTTATAACTTTGGACTTCTTTGAAAGATTGGAAAACTGTTGAGTAATTAAATGGCTGTTCTGATCTCTGCTTTCTCCTTAGCTTTTTGGGTCCAGCTGATTTAGTTATTTAGTTGTCCTTTCACTTCTATACAAATCTTCAATACAATGGCAGGCTATTCAACAGCTGGAATGTAATTTCTAGTTGCTGGATAGTAAAGGCCTCATGGTGTTTTTGACTCTTTAAGCTGTTAGTATTGGCTTTTATGTAGAATGTGTGGAAAACTAGGAGAGGATGGGAACTCTAAAATAAATACTGCTTCTTTTCATAATTGTCATTAATAGATTGATTGTCATTAATAGGTTGATCAGGAGAAGAAGTAGACCATTTTAGCTAAAACAGATTTGTGTTTCAGCTACAGATTTAAAACCACCCTGCTAATTTTAAGGTTGAAACCATGTTTCACTTAAAGCAAATTGGAGGGTTGATTATACTGAAATGGAGTTCAGATCGGGTGCTGAGTATTGTTAAATCTGCTTGTGGCAGGAAGGAAGGAAATCATTTGATATGAATGAACTTGGTCTCTTGAAGTCATCGCATAGTTTCTCTGTGATACAGTATTTTAAGGTAATGTTATTTGCACTTCAGTCTAGACAAGTGCATAGTCGATATTCAGTTAAATATTTTATGTTAAATTTGAAAAACTAACATTGCTTTCTAAAGAAAAGATTGACTAAAATTAATATGAAGCACTTTAGCTTGACTGCCTGTAGGCCAGGGTCTTCAAATCTCCTGGCTGTTGATTATTTTGGATTGAGTAATTCTTTGATGTGGGGGACATAGTGAACTATACTGGACTCTGTTCTACGTATTGTGGGATTTGTAGCAGTGTCTTCAATCTCTACACAGTATATGCCTTCCTTTTCTCTAATTGCTGTAACCAAAAAATGTCTCAGACCTTTGCTCAATGTGCGTAGAAGAAAAATCAGGCCCATGGTACCCATTGTATTTTCTTTATATCCATTATGCTTTGTTAGCATTTTGCATTTTGCACAAAAGGGTAAATCTAATATTCTAAAGGTTAACTAATATTTTTTGATGATTGAAATGTATTCTTTCTTTGAATAGCTAAAATTTTAGGATTCCAAAGTGCGGTGTATTATAGAAAATACAAGGGTAAGTTATGTTCATATGTAACTTGAAAAAAAAAAAAACCCAAAGATTATTATAATGAGGGCCTCCCTGGTGGCGCAGTGGGTTAAGCAACGCACTATGAAGCAAACCGCAACCACTGCAGCACGAGTTCGATCCCTGCTGCCGGCCAGAG
>JAGFMF010012245.1:1057501-1108387 GCA_019455555.1 Galemys pyrenaicus
CCCGCTCTGTCTGTGGTGAATCCTCTCACCCCCCACACCTCTGGCCTGTACCCCAGTGCTTGTATGCATAAATAAATAAATCTTAAAAAAAAAAAGATTATTATAATGAAACTTAATTTTTAAAATTTAATATATTCATTATTTTTGAGAAATACATTATGTTCAGGTGATAGTAAATAGATCTTTATTTTCTGCAAGCTGAATTTCAGATTGGCAATAGCCCAAATTTATTCTTCTTGTCTTTTACTGAGAGAAAATAAGATATATTGACTAGTAATAACATAATGTAAAATTCATACACAAAAAATAATTTGAGATAGATGAAATTTTCCCAGGCAAATTAATTTCTTTTGTATATTACTTTGTTTTATGTCTGTTAATTCTGATCATTCTGTTTACCTCATGAGTTGAGAAGAAGCTGGGAAAGAAAGTGGATGGAGACTACTCTCATGATCACTTTATTTTGTTCTAAAGAGCATGTTTTGAGAAAGGTGATGGCGGGAGTCGTAGGAAAAGAATGAGCTTCTCGGCAAAAATGCCACTTCCTTCTCTTTTGTCCCCAAGCCTCTGGTTCTGAACTATGCCTAAGTCAGCTATCTGAGCAACATCCTGTTTGACACCTGTTTTTGTAGGGTCACAAGCTAAGAATGGCTCTTAACATTTTTAGATGGCTGAGTTTCATGACTTAGCTACACTCATTCATCCAGGAGTCATGTCTGACTGATTTTAGCAGGGCAGAGCTGAGTAGATGAGCCAAAAATATATGGTTCACAAAACCTAAGTTATCTGATCCTTTACAGAAAGATGCCAATCCTTGATTTAAACTGTATTTCTCTATTATTAATGATGGAGGCAAATAGTATGGTCAAGTCTGTTAAAGCAGAAGTGGATTTATTAAAAACAAATGAAATACTTGTGTACTTGTTTTTAGGCAAGCATTAGTCAACTGGAGCTTGTGTTTTAAGAATGTGATGTAAAACTAGTGTTATCTCTGTTTTTCTGGATTTCAAATAAATTCTTCAGGGGACTTCCATGCTAGAGTATAGACCTGCTTGTCATACGTAATTTGTTTCCCTAGTATCACATGAAGGTTTTTTCACAGGACTGTTCTGGGATGGAAGGTTCTTAGTTATGCATAACTGATCCATTGTCTCAAGATTGAAAACCATGACTTTATAATATTTTGAATTTGCTATAATTCCCAGCCTGATCTGTTTGGTTTGGTTAGTATTATGTGGAAGGACAATCTGGGCTTAGGTATTTTCTTCACAAACTGTAGCTATAGCTTGAAGGTGCACTACCAGAATGCTTGTAAGGGTGTTGGAAGGCTACTCTACTTATCAGAGTGCAGTTAATTCCTATAAGTTTTGATTCTTCTTTACTCAAAGATTATATGTGACCTTCTTCATTAACAGTGGAATAGGCCACCACCCCATTTGTGTTCTCAGAGAGTTCAATATCATCATTCCTTGTAGTAGTACCTCTAGTCTTTTCAGAGTTTATATAACATGTCTCATTTGAGTGGTGATGCAATTTTTAAGTTTTTTTTTTTTCATTTTAAATGTATGCATATGTGTATTTTTTACATGTGAATGGATTTCTCTGACTTCCTTTGCAGGTAGTCCCCCTTTGGAAGTCAGGTAAATTTAAATGCTTTTCCAAGGACATAGCAGGCTCCAGATGTGACCCCAGCCCCAGTGAGCCTCACTGTCTTGAGTCAGGAGTCTGGAGAGCTAGGGAATTTGGCAATACTTTTTTCCTTTTAAACACATGTTTCTTCTGGGACTGATAGATTTAGCTTGTGGTGGGAAGTTGTCCTGAATCATTCTCAGAACTATTTTATACATAAAAAGGGTCTGAATTTGCATTTTTAGAATCTGTTTCTCTGAAACAGTCATCAGCACACCAGAAACGTCATGGTATGGAAAAAGTCAGACAGAATTTTAGAGTAGGAACAGTCTTTCTGGGTTAGGTAACTTAAACTTTGGTATTTCAGAAAAGGACACTAGGGAACATAAATTGGACTCAAGCAATTTGCTGGTTCCATAAACAGTCTAACTGGGACCTGCAGTGGACATGATGGCCTATAGTTTAATGATCTTTATGTTGTACTATATCAGCATATATTTGATGACTTACTTTCTTTAAGTACTATATGTAGGTATGGAAAATATGGCAGACGATGTACTTTGAAAGAACTTTCAGTTATTTGAGGAGACACAAGTGCCATTTGTGAAATAATTAGAGACAGTTAAGTGTTATTTAATTGTCCATTAGAAGTGTTAAAGAATAATATTGCTTGGCACATAATGAATACTCAATAATTATTTACCAATGATTTGCTAATTATTACTAATTAACCAAGATTTATGGAGTACCTGTTATATACCAGACACAGCTGCAGTTACAGGAGCTAAAAATAAATAAGTGTATGATATTAATTTATGTTCTTGATATGAGGACAAAGGCCTTAAGGGGAATTCAGAAACAACTAAGTCCTGCTAAATGGGTGAGCTTGAAGGACTTAGTCTAAGATTTTGAAGTGAGAAAGAATATTCCTAGTATAAAGAGCGCTTACGAAGGCATTACTAAGGAGCCTGAACCATTATGAGAGGTGAGGAGATTGGTTTGATTTAGTCTTTGGTGCTGGTAGAACATAGTTGGGAAAACACGACAGATAGTTGGGGATCAGATTGTTAATTGCCCTGAGTGCCCATCTGTGCAATTAAGTTATATGGTGGTGAACCTTTCGAAGTTACTGAGTGTATTATGAAACTGCTTGAGAAAAGTAGTGTTGGCAAATTAATTCCATAAAAAATTTAGACCTGGAATGGAACTAAGAGAATATTCAATCTAGATTATTCTGGTAGCAGTGTGTAGGAAGACTCAGAAGCAGAAAGGCAGCTGAGAATCTGTTTGAGGTAATACAGACATAAGGCAGTAAATCTCTGTACCAGTGCTGAATTGGCTAGAGTCAAGAGGAAGAGGAAAAATATCCTCACATTTTATAAAAAGTAGCATCAGGACTTTGTAACAGATTTAATAAAGGGTAATGATGGGTGGCTTGTGTAAAAAAATTCTGTCACCTCTTTTTTTGGTGTGTTTGGAGACTGTTTCCAGAAAGGGACAGTTTGAAAGATAAACTGATTTGGGAAGCCGAATGCAGTTTCATATATGGAACTAGCCAACTGGGCTGGAGTGCCAGAGAGAGATCAGGGAGGGGAGGTGCTGATTGGAGCAGCATCAGCCTAGTGGGTAATGAATGAGCTCACTCTGACTGTGCTTTGTGAGAAGAGAGCAGAGAGCCAAGTACATTTCTTATAGCCAAAAACTGTTCTTCTTATATTAAGATTATTGTGTAGCAGATGTTAATAAAATGAAGCAGCTTGTATTCAAATTGTCAGAAACCAGCTCATTGATCAGCATACCTAAGAAAAGATAAGACTATCATAAGGAAGGATTTCAAAGAAGCATTTCAGTAGAAAACTAAAAATGATGCTTCTCATTTTTGGCTCAAATTAATTCTGTGGCTAAATTATTTTTCCTATATTGTAAGAACAGAAAATAGATTTGTGTGTGTTGTGGTGGGCAGAGGAAGAAGAACTAGATATTCATTATCAGAAAGCAACACTCGAAAAATAGGGTTCTCATACATAGCTCAGGATTGTCCTAAAGGTCAGACTCATTTCTGAGAATACTCTTTAAAATGCTTGATTCCTTCCCATTGATTGGTGACTGATGACCCTCCCACCCCAGCTGAACACTTAAGAACTCCTACTGGTGATGCAAACTATTTTTTGTGACTCTTAATGAGAAGATACCGCCAATAACCCAGGAAATTAATATCTTCAAGTCATATTATCTAGCTGGTGGTATGGTATGGTATTTAGACGTTTGCTATTTTTTTTGCTCCTACATATTATATCATGCTTTACTATTGGACTTGAGTTCTGAGGTATTTACCTTACCTCACCTTGTCCTTGTGGATTGCTTGGTTCAGATGGATTTTTGTAAAGGAAGGTAGGAGCAATGGATTTGTAAAAATTTAGAATCTTTGGTGCTTTTAAAGACTATTTAAGAAATTGGGATTCATAATAATTTAGATGTGACTTGTCAAAGTACCTGTCTGATGTCAGTAAGGAAGCGAAAGGAATTCAGGAAATGATTAGTGTAAGTAAGATTATAGGCAGACTGATTATCTACTTAATACAATCCTGCCCTCAGAGGCTCCTTGAAAGTATTTCTATATGAGAAGTCATCTTAGACATATCAGTTGCATTTATTTTAAAAGGCTAACACTGTTTGGATTGATTTCCTTTTTCTGTTACTGACATTTATTCTCCTTTTATGTTAAAATTTTGTTTCACAAAATTACATATGTAAAATAATAATGTTGATGGGATTTATATTAGTAGATCCTAAAATACAATAGATGCCATTCAGCCATAGGGAATGAGTTTAATTAATGAGTATAATTAGATAGTGCATAATAATCCTTATGTACAAAGACAGATAGATGTCAAAAAATATAAGACAGATTATTAACATAAACCAGCAGTCAAGGATCAGATACCCTGGATACCTGAGACTTGTTATAGCCCATTCATTTTCATACACCTTCATAAATGGGGTATGTGTTTGATCTGTTATCTCAGGATGTTAAGTATTAGAATAGAAACATATTAAAAATACATTTTAGATGAATAATCAGTGTGGTTAAAATTTTTTTGCAGAAACCAAGTGTTCTATAGAACAGTCTGGGAAGTGCTGCATTAAAGAATTCTATTCATGAACACTTAATGCTTAGTGCCTCTTAATTGCTGGTAATAGCTGTATTTGAAAGTGATAAAACTGCATTTAGTGAAAATATTTTATAATCCAAACATTTGCCCTACTTACAAGCTCTTTTTTTCTAATAATCATTTAAAAAAGTTAGGTTTTATAGAATCTGTAGTGACAGGATGGGGGTGGCACTGGAGGCAGGTTCAGGATGGTTCTGGGCAGAGGGGTCAGGGAAGGAGAGTCTTGGAGCCCTCGGTGGCTTTTGATACTTTATTTAGTAGAGGTGGCCAGGTACATGGCAGGCAGGGGTGCCGGGGGGCCAGGAGGCTGGCAGGCCTCCCAGCCCCCGGCGCATCTCACCCTCTCGGCTGCTTCTTCTCTCTCTGCTGCTGCTGCTCTCGGTTCTCTCGGGTCGGTCCTCGCAGTTCTGTCTGTTGGTTCTTGTAGTTCTCTCTGTTGGTTCTCACAGTTCTAGCGTCCTCATGACGCCGCCCATTTAAGCCCGTGTCCAACACAGGTGCGCCCACTTGCGCATACCCACCCTGGAGTGCTCGCAGCACCGCAGGTGTCCATCATCAGTGGTGGGAGGGTGGAAAGACCTGATCAACCTTTACCCTACAGAATCTTACTGTAAAAGTAGCTTAGTGACAAAATAAGTGAGCAAGTGGTGGTTTCTGTGCAACTACATTGGGCTGGTGTGTCCAGGGGCCTTATGGCTCTAATCTAAATAGACATCTGGAAACTCATAGAGTAGAAATCAAGCTGTGTCCTTACGTATAGAGAAAATGCCAGCAAGCTGGCCACATTTTTGTAGTTAAAAAGGTAGGGCAAACTGATAGGACCTTTTGTTACTCCAGGTCACAGCTGGATCCTCTTATTTTAATTGTGGCAGCTGCAGAGTGGTTGCCCAGGTACAGTTGCTTGTCCTTTGGGCTCTCTGCCAGGAGCACATGATGTTGGGTTTGAAGTTGCCCCAACTCTTGTCTTTAGAGTCACTTGGCATTCTTATCTCATACCTGCATCCAAGCAGCCGCCATTACCATCATATGTAGGTAGGTATGGAATTTATGAATTTTGCCAGGGCCAAGACATAGGGCCTGTGTATTGGGCATGTTTTATGTAACAAAATACTCTTTATGGTCACTGGTTAAGCTTATTTATTTCTTTGAAAAGACAAATAGAAGAGCAAAGACCGTGCTTATTTAGTTCTGGGTTTAGAAAATAACAGGAAAAGGTCATTTGTAATTGTGGTTTGTGACATAGTAGAGAGGTAGAGTTACATACATAACTGTGCCCACAGTCCCAGTTTACTCTCTTTTTGGCCTCCACATTGCACATCTTAAGAAGTAGAGTGGTTACTTGTTATCTTGTCAAACCAGATGCCTTTCTGTTGAGTGCCTGAGTTCTGACCAAATAGCAGGAATTTTCAGTGCAGTTTAATAGCTGCTGACTGAAACTATTGCAGTAATGTACCCATGCTGGAAAATACGGGCTCTTACTAAATCCAAGTTCCTATTCAGCTTTAATGCAGTGGTTCTTAACGGGAAATGTGTGAGAATCCCCTGGTGAGTTCTATGATTATAAAGGGTGTATGTGCACTTTCACCAGGTAATCTCATTCGTTTCCACTGCTTTAAATTCATATTTATTCTGACCTCTCAAATTTATATATTCTTCTGTGCTTCAGACTTGCATGTCTTCCTGACACCACCACTGAATTATCTGATAGAGAGTGGAACCTTTTCCCCCTCTCTCTGCTCCTTCTTCAGCCTTCCCTTGTTTTCCTAAAAATGCTATACATTATCCTTCTGGTTGACCCAGCAAAACACAGACCATTTTTCCTTTTTTGCTTCTTCTTTCTTTCCTAGTCCACTGTCCTGACAAATCCTTTCATATACCTCTCCCTCCATTGCCCCAGAAAAAAAACTACATGGCATTTATCTGACAGACTTCTCACTAGCCTCACTCTGGCTCCAGGATAGCTTAAAACACTTTGCCTTATCTGTCTGTTTGTCTGTCTGTCTCTCTCTCTCTCTCTATCTAGATCTGGCCTACCCAGTTCTTCTGTGCATAAATAAATAAGCCCTAAAACTGTTCAAAATTAATCTGCTGGTGTTTTCTTTCTTTCCCTGAAAAAAAAAAAAAAAACAAACATTTTTTTATGAAAAAAGTTTTCCTACCTCTTTATTCAAAGGTAGCTATATAGCATTGTTCGACCAAATTATGGCCCTAAGACCATCTTATAATGTCCCATGGCTTCACTGTCCATTGCTTTCAGCACTAAGGCTCACAGCTCTCCATCTCTTCAGGTGGGGATATAGGCAGACTTCCGTTAGGGTCTGCAAGTGTCAAAATACTTTTCAAAGCTTTATTTATATAGGCTCAACTGTCTGCAAAGTATATTGTTTTAGTTTCATATTGGTGCTGCAACAAATCACAACAATTTGGCTGAAAAGAAGAATAATGTATTATCTTACAGTTCTGGTAGTCAGAAGTCTGAAATGGATTGTATTGGACTAAGGCAAAATCAACGTGTTGGCAGTGCTGCCTTTCTTATGAGCACTCTAGGGAAGAAAAATCAGTCTCCTTGCCTTTTTCAGCATCTAGAGACTGACCGTATTCCTTGGCTTCAGTCCCCTGCCTGCTTAGCATCACTATGACCTCCTCTTCTATAATCATATCTCCTCTGGCACTGACTCTCCTTTCTTCTTATAAGGACCCATGCGATTGCATTGAACCAACTTGTGTCTTTGAGGACAATTCCCCCACTTCAAAATTCTTAAGTTAATCTCATCAGCAAAGCCTCCTTTTCCATTGCAAAGTAACAGCTTGACAGGTTCCAAGGATTAGGGTGTGAACATCATCGGTGGACCATTATTCCTCTACACTAGACACTATTTAAAATGACTTCCATATACTAACCACTTCATGGGTTAGGCATTATTAATTTTACCCATTCTGTAGATCATGAAATTGAGGCACAGAGAAGTTATATAAATAACTTGGCCTAAGCTTATGTAGGCCTTATACTAGAGTCATGAGTTAAATTTGATTGGGCTTTATTTTTTTATTTTCCAGAACTTGTTGAGAGATACTTGACATGTAACATTATGTATAAGCCTTGATTTGAAACTCATATAAATAAACAAAAAAATTGCTACCATAGCTTTAACTAACATCTCAGTCATGCCATACAACTGCTATTTCTTTTTTTTTTTTTTAAGATTTATTTATTTATGCACACAAGAACTGGGGTACAGGCCAGAGGCGTGGGAGGTGGAAGGATCCACCAGACACAGAGTAGGGAGCAGAACAGGCAGATCGACTGAAACACACTGCTGAGGGGAGCAGCGGAAGAGGCAGAAGAGGTCTGTTGTGCCATGTGGGTCCCCTCCCTGGCTGGGGATCGAACTTATGTTGCTGTGCTGAGGATGCTTCACAGTGCGGCGCTCAACCCGCTGCACCACGAGGGAGGCCCCTACACAACTGCTATTTCTTTCTTGTGATGAGAATCTTTAAGATTTATTCTTCTACCAACTTCCAAGTATGTAATACCACAACATTAAATTTTAATCACTGTGTCGTACTTTAGATCCTCAGAACATATTTATAACTGAAAATTTGTGCCCTTTGAACATTATCAACCCATTTCCACTGACCTTTAAGCCCCTGATAACCAGTATTCTAGTTTCTCTTTCTGTGAGCTCAGCTTTTTAAGATTTCACATATAAATGATATCACATAGTATGTATCTTTCTCTGTCTGACTTATTTTACCATTATGCCCTAAAAAGTCTGTCCATGTTGTTGCAAATAATAGGATTTCCTTTTTTTAATGGCTGAATAGAAGTCTACTGTGTATGTGGTTGGTTTGTGAGTGTGCAACATTCATTCCACATTTTCTGTATCCATTCATCTGTCGGTGGATGCTTAGGTTGTTTTCATATCTTGGCTTTTGTGTAATGAACACATTACACAGCACAGTAATCCTGCATTGAATGTGGGGGTGCAGATTATCTCTTAGAGATTCAGTTTTTATTTCCTTTGCATACCCAGAAGTTGAATTGCTAGATCTTACAGTAGTCCAATTTTAAATTTTCAAGAATCCCTGTATGGTTTTTCATATTACTTGTTCAATTTAAATTTCCACCAGTAGTATACTTTTTCTTTTTCATGATAGCCATTCTAATGGAGTGAGGTGCTATCTAATTGTGGCTTTGATTTGCATTTCTCTGTTGGTCAGTGATATAGACAATATTTTCATGTACCTATTGGTAAACTGTATTTTGTCTTTGGAAAAACATGCAGTTTCTTTGTCCACTTTTTATTTGTATTGCTTGACTTTTTTGCTGTTGAGTTGTATGCGCTTTTTATAGCTTGGATATTAACTGCTTGTCAGATATGTAATTTGTAGATGTGTTCTTCCTAAGTGGTAGGTTGCCTTTTCATCTTGTTGATTGTTTCTTTTGTTATGCAGGAGCAGTATGGTTTGATGTAGTTCCACTTGTGGGCTTTTGCTTTTCCTCTATGAACTTTTGGTGTCAGAACCAAAAAAAAAAAAGAAAAATCATTCCCAAGACTAATATCAAGGAGCTTTTACCTTATATTTTTTCCCAGACATTTTACAGTTTTTGGTTCTCAAGTCTTTAATCCCCTTCAAGTTGATTTTTGTGAGGGGTATGAAATAAGGAGTGCAATTCCATCTTCCAGTGATTATCGAGTTTCCCAAAGCTATTTATTGAAGAGTATCTTTTCCTCATTGAGTATTTTGGACCCCATTGTCAAACATTAGTTGACTGTATATATAATGATTTATTTCTGGACTCTTAAATCTGTTCTCTCTATTTATGCCAGTCTTTTACTGTTTTAGTTACTACAGTTTTGTAATACAGTATGAAATCAGAGAATATGATGTCTTCAGCTTTGTTATTCTTTCTTTTGGTTGTTTTGTATTTTGGGGTCCTTTGTGATTCTATAGAAATTTTAGGATTATTCTATTTCTGTCAAAAATGCAGTTGAATGGCATTAAATCCATGAATGGGTTTGGGTAATATAGACATTTGAAAAATATTAATTCTTCTACTCCATGGACTTTCTTTCCATCTGTTTTTGTCTTCAGTGTGTGTGTGTTTTCCTTTTCTTTTCTCCCAGTCAGTCTTGTAGTTTTCAGTGTTCTAGATCTTCCACATTCTTGGTTAAATTTATGGTAACTCTTTTTGATGCTATTATGAATAGTACTATTTCTTTCCTTTTTAGATATTTTGTTGTTAGTGTATAGTAATACTACTGACTTCTATACCTTGTGTCCTACAACTTTACTGAATTTGCTGATTATACGGACAGTTTTTTCGTGTAGTCTAAGATTTTTCTGCATATGAGAACATATCTACAAGGCAGTTTTACTTCTCCCTTTCGTATTTGTATGCTTGTTGTTTCTTCTTCTTGCTTAATTTCTTTAGCTAGGACTTCCAGCACTATATTCAGTAGGAGTGGTGGGAGTGGGCTCCCTGTCTTTTCTTGATTTTAGAGGACAAACTTTCAACTTTTCACTTTTAAATATGATGTTAGCTGTGGACTTGTCATATATGGCCTTTTTTTATGTTGCGGCACATTTCTTCTATACACAAAATTTGTTGAGCAAAGATGTATTTTTTCAAATGCTTTCCCTCCATGTATTAAGATGGTCATATGCATTTTATCTTTTTTAATTGTGATGATATATCACAATAACTGATTTGTGCATTTTGAAGCATTCTTACAATTCAGGGGTAAATCCCTTTTGATTTTGGTGCATGATTCAGTTGTTAGTTGTTAATATTTTGTTGGGAATTTTTGCATGTACATTAATCATTGATATTGCTTTAAATTCTGCTTTGTGTCAGGGTAATGTGGACATTACACTGACATGTGGGACTGTTTCATAAAATTTTCGGGAAGAGTTTGAGAAGAATGGGGAATAGGTCTTTGAATATTTAATAGAATTCTCCACTGAACTCATCTGTCCTAGGCTTTTATTGGGATGGTCTTGATTATTGATTCAACTTTCTTATTATAGATCTGTTCAGATTTTCTGTTGTATCATTATTTAGTCTTGATAGTTTATATAGTTACAGAAATGTGTTCATTTCCCCTATGTTGTCTGATTTCTTCACATATAATTTCATCATTGTGTCTTATGCTTCTTTGTATTTCTTTGGTATTTGAAATATCCCTTCTTTTCTAATTTTAAGTTTTTCTGTTTTTTTCTTTGTCTTGTTAAAAGTTTGTCAGTTTTGTTTTTCAAGAAACAAGCTCTCAGTTTTGATCTTAATTTTACTTTTCTGATCTCTATTTCTTTTATTTCTGCTCTGATCTTTGTTAATTCTTTCCTTCTGCTAACTTTTGGCTTAGTTTTTTCCCCCCCCTTCTTTTCATACATCCTTGTTGTAAAGTTAGATTATATTATTGGATATCTTTTTACTTAGTCAAGGTATTTATTGCTATAAATAGCCTCTTAGAACTGCTTTTGTGGCATCCTGTATGTTTTGGTATACTGTATTTTCAGTTTTGTTTGTATTGATTTTTTATTTCCCTTTTGGTATCTTCTGTGATGAACTGATATTCAGTAGTGTGCTAATTTCCACATACTGTGAATTTTCCAGTGTTCCCCCTCTTAATTGATTTCTAGTTTCACACAATTATAGTTAGTAAAGACACTTGATGTGATTTAAGTTTTCTTAAATTTGCTTGTGAGTTTATGTTCCTATAGGGAAGTTGAGGGGAGATTTGCTGAATAGCTTATTCTTAGTTATCTCCTGTTAGATATTTCACTGAGATGCAGTGAAATCAGAAGCATGGGTTCCAAACATAACTGATCACTAGAATCACCTGTGGAGCATTAACATAGCAGTTTCTGAGCCCCTTTCTTGTAGTCTTAGGGTATATCCTGGAAGTTCGAATTTTGAGCAGCCTATCAAATGATTCTAATGGTTACTGTTAGATTCTATTCACTCAATCACACCAGCTATGTTTATGTTTGATGACAGACTCCAAGTCCAGAAAAATTTCGAGGTGTTGTGATGATATGCTGAATTTGACAAAGTTAGAGGGGAATTTGCGAAAATGAAAGATGATGTGTGTGCATGCATTCTTGCACACACACACACTCTGAATGTTGCCATTAGTTGATTATATTATGTTTTTTCTACAGTCCTATTAGCCAGAACTTGACTTTGTAGAGTTAAGATCTTATATATATATATAAAATGGTAGGAAGAGTTCCAGAATTGTCCTGGAGTTTGTTTTTTTTTCCAACCTCCATTCATACCCATGAAATGGGACAAGCCTGCACATTGGTGATCACTCAGTTAGTTCCTCACTGATGCTTTTATGACTGCAGGATACAGCTCAAAAGCAGGCACATCAGGAGAAACAACAATAATAGAATTTATTTACATAAAATGTGAGAAAACGGAAATTGGTAGGGAGTAGGAGGGAGAAGAGAGAGGGGTTTTGGCCAGTATGTGGCCGGTGCCATCTCGCCTACCTTTGATAGCTAGCAGAAACCAAGGTTCAAGCTGAAGCCAAATGCAGCAAACTGGTGGCTTCTCCATGGATACCCTTACATGCCAGGGTTATAACTGCCCACACACCAGCAATTTTACTGCCAAAGCTCTGGTGATTTAACTGTGAATTAAATTAGTGGTTTACTTCAGTGGTTTTACTGCCAAAACTCTAGCTCTATCCCTATTTCCCATAAGCTCCCAAGTCTTTATGTCATGGGGTGGAGTCTGTAAAGCTCCAGCTTCTACCACGTAATTAGCTGAGAGCACTACTCACTGCCTTGGAGGTTGTTCCTCACTGTTCCTCTTACACCCACATCTTGTGACAATCATAGCCCATTGAGCCATGGTTACAGATGGTAGTGGAAGTTGACTAATTCTGGTTGTGCTATATAGTATCGATAATCTTTGCCCTAGTGTAGGGTCAGAGAACAATCAGGTCTTTCCATCCTCCCACCATTGTGATGATGGAACCTGTGGTGCTGCGAGCATTCCAGGGTGGGCATGCGCAAGTGGGCGCACCTGAGTTGGACACGGGCTTAAATGGGTGGCGTCATGAGGATGCCAGGACCACAGTACTGACTAGCAGCAGCAGTAGAAAGCAGCCAAGAGGGTGAGATGCGCCGGGGGCTGGGAGGCCTGGTAGCCTCCCGGCCCACCGACACCCATGCCTGCCATTTACCTGGCCACTGCTGACAATAAAAAGTGTAAAAGCCACCGAGGGCTCCAAGACTCCCTTCCTTGACCCGTCTGCCCAGAACCATCCCGAACCTGCCCAGTGTGCCACCTCTCCTGCCACTACACCTAGAAAAGGAGCCACATAGTCTATCCTACTCTTGCGGTTATGATTGTCACCCTATGGCCAAACATGGGAGAGTTTCTGTATCATTTTCCAAAAACGATCACGAAGATTCCAGCAATTATTTGTGACTTTACTTTTCATTTTTCCTTCCTTTTTGTGTTGGAGTAAGGTTTTTCCTGTTTTCTTCCTTAAAAATTTTGGAGTGCTTCATTTTTATTTATATTACTTTTTGTGTAGGTATGTGTGTCAAAAATAACACTTAATACTTCTTGTCTTAGAAAAAATTACGCACTATTTTTCTTTCCTTTCCCTCAGTAAATATCTATGATCCTGTTGTATGCTGTGCATTGTGCTAGGCACCAGGACACAACGATGAATAAAACAGTTATGGTCCCTGTTCTTAATATGGAGATTCATTTAATGATGAAGATGGGAAACAATATGTGAATACATTAGATAAAAATTGTAGTAATGCTATGGAAGAGACAAAAATTTGTAGATGTAGAGAATAATATGAGAAAGCCTATTTTGGATAGGATGGCTGGGGACGGCAATGCAGAAAGAACATTTTAATGAGCATTGAAGTCTGGGAGAAAGAGAATTTGGACATAGGTATTTAGATGAATTAGGGACAGCTGACTTAAAACTGAGATAAGATTAGGGCAAAGTTAAGTTGGGAGAGTGAGGAAGAGGAGAGAAAACAAAGGTCCTTACTGGTTTTTAGTTGTATAATTTTATCCTAAGAGCACAAAGACACTAGCACTGGAAAGAAAGTTTTGTACCTGAGCAGGTCATGATAGAAGGATACAAATACAGGAGGCTGCCATACTAGGGTAGGAGAGATTGTTGCTGGCTTAGAACAATGTAGAAAAGTTAGACCGATTCAAGAAACCTATTGGAGTTAGGATGAAAAGAGCTTATAAATAGGTAGGATGTGTGAGCAGGTTGAGGAAGGAGGCAGAATCAATTATGACATCCAGATTTCAGGAATGATAAAGTAGACAGAGATTAAAGTCATTTATTGATGACCTGAGGACAACAGGAGACATTCTTGGGAAGGATATGTTTTGGATTTATGTTTGAAACCCAAATTGAGAAGTTAAGTAATCATGTGGATATATGGGTCTGTTTTTCAAAGAAGAGGTTTTAGTTGGAGATACAAATAAGGGACACATTAGTAAAAAAATGGAATTTAAACTCTGGAGTGGATAAAATTATTTGACAGAATTGTAGAGTAAATGGAAAAGTTATCAGGCTTTTCCACCCTCCCGCCATTGGTGTGATGATGGACACCTGAGGTCCTGCACACATGCCTAACTGGGTATGTGTAGGTGGGTGCACCTGGGTTGAGACATGGCCGTATGTAAGGGTGGTGTTGTTACAGGGCAACCTTAATATAAAATGGGTTTGCCTGACTGGTCGAAGTCCATAACCTATTTGTATAATCCATTCAGGAGGATCTTTCCCCCTTAACAGTGTCACAAGGGGGACATTTAACAGCCAGCAGAAGGAGAGAAGCAGGAAAAAAGGCATGAGAGGCTAGAGAGCCCAGAGTGAAGATGTATGGGGGGCTAGGAGGACTGCCAGCCTCCTGCCCCCTACCCCCACACCCTGCCCCACCCGGCATCCCTGCCTGCCGTGTACCTTGTCACCTCTAATATACTGATGCAATAAAAGCATAAAAAGCCACTGAAGGTTCCAGGAATCATCCTTTATCCATGTGATCAGTCACACAATACAAAGTAGTAAAAGACTGGGAGTGAACTTGATTGCCTCCACCATTTATAGACATTGAGATAAACTGTTGGCAAGAGGAAAACCATGGACATGTAGTGTCAGGAACAAAGGAAGAATCTGTTTCGAGGAGGAAGGTGTACACCATTGTGCCCAGTGCTTCTAGAGTTAGTGGGTAATTTGAGGCGGTTGTTTATCAGGTTTAACAATATCAAAGAAAACCTTTGGGGATTTTTCCAGGGTGGAGTGGTGGGCAGATGTTGAGTGGAATGCTAGCTACTCTGAGCAAATGGAGTTTGAAAGAAAAGCAGCTAATAAGAAAAGGGGGTTTGATGAAGAGGTGTTGAGAGTTTAACCAAAAGAATGAAGTCTTTGAACAACTGAGAAAAATAGGATTGGAACTCACCAGGAGAGTGTATGCCTTTAAAGTGGGGAGGGGAAAGCACTGGGTTCTTTTTTCATTTTTTTTTTTTAAAGATTTATTTATTTATGCGTACAAGCACTGGGGTACAGGCCAGAGGTGTGGGGGGGGGTGAGAGGATTCACCACAGAGAGCGGGAGCAGAACAGGCAGATCAACGGAAGTACACTGCTGAGGGGAGCAGCGGGCACAGCAGGAGAGGTCTGCAGCGCCATGCGGGCCCCCTCTCTGGCCGGCAGCAGGGATCGAACTCGTGCTGCAGTGGCTGCGGTTTGCTTCATAGTGTGTTGCTTAACCCACTGCGCCACCGGAGGCCCTCTTTTTTCATTTTTAACAGGAAAAAGAAAGATACATAGTTTCAGCCATGTTTGATTTTAGTAATGCCAATCCCAGCAGCGAGTGTCTTACCTGGAACAAGTAATTATGTAATATGTTTCTGGATTTTAGCTGTAGATGCACACTGATTTTACTCATAGAACTAAATGGGTACTGAATCTATTTTGCTTTGTAATAGGTTCTGAATTTTCTTTTTCAGGCCTTTGATATCAGTGGTTTTTTGCTCAGTTTTCTCCTTTAACAAAAGCAGAGTAAATCAAATATCATGACCTCCTTCCCCAGTCTTCAGCATTTGCAACACCGAGGCCTCCCTCAGAACTGATTAGCAAATCAAAGAATAAAGTGGTTTTCTCACAAGTGATTTTCTTGCCCTGCAGAAAATTGTCTTTTTCAATATTACCATCAGTATTCTTTGACTTGTCAGCATAATTGAAACATTATCTATGATTTCTGTTACTTTAATTCAGGCTTTGAGCACATCCTTTTAAGGTCATAGCACTCTTCTGTCATGTTTTTGAATTTGCTTATGAGATGTATGCATTTGATGAATTCTAGCTGTTTGGAGGGAATCTTTGTTCCACTTCATAATATAGTTTAAAAGTAATTTTCATTAGGCCATTATACCTGCATATCCCTAGGCCACAGTTTTCTCAGAGGACTTAATTCAGTACAGAATTTCAGGTACTAATCATTAATTGTATCTTTAAAGTTGCAATGTGATTGAAAGTCATCTTTAGTGCCTGTAGGATTCTCTTGCATAAACATCCATCTCCTGTAAAGTGTTTATTTTGAACAATACTTTCATTTATGGGTTATGGGGCCAAAGCCATAGTAAAAATACTCCTGGAAGGTCTCTTCTACTTTCTCAGTGTGTGCTGGTCAAGCTCTAGGCAGCTTTACTAGATGGGATTTTATGCTAATCTAAGGTTTTATTTTAGTTTATGGAGGTGTGCAGTTTTACTTATAGGCAATACCAGTCAACATGTTCTAATTTTGCTTAAAATTAGAGGAACTTGATTTACTGTTGTCACTTACTGTGGTAGAAATTTCAAGCATCACTGGGGTAGCCTTACTTCTTCAGTATTGGAAATATTCAACAGTATTCATCAGATGTGATTCAAAAAGCTGAAGCTCTGGTGGTATTGTGGTAATAAATGAGGAAGTTTTCCCTTTATTTCAGACAATTTGCATGTCTAAGAAAATACATACAAATTAAACTCTGTGCCTGACTCAATTTTTTTTTAACTTTCATGGATGAACTTGGGGGACTTCCTTTGGCCTTCCATTGAAAACTGCTTGATCAACATCCTGTTGTGTTTATAAAGGAGGGTTTATAGTAGGATGTTGCTCAACATCTTTGTAATCTGGAATCTAAATGGCTCAACAAGTTTCTCTTTGAGACCTGATTTAATGTTGTACTAAAACATAAAATTTCTCTTGTTTTGTTGCTTTTAGAATATTCGTTCTAGATGCAATATTCTTTTTCTTTCTTTTCAGTAGGGGATATGGGACTTGTCTTGAAGGTCAGTTCTCTGCTAAAATCTTGCGCTTTCTGCTTCTGTGTATGCTGATAAACAGGCTTCAGAGTCTTTATGGTGACATCTCATACTACTGTAGTTGATGACAGTTGTCATAAAAGAGTAGAGTTTTGATGTGTAGGGTGTTGTTCCTGTCACGCACCTCTGTGGAGGTACATGGTCATCTTGTGCTCCTTGTCTCTCTAACATTTGGGCTTTGGATACTCATCCTGTGTTGTCTCTGCCCTCTCTTCCTCCCCCCAGACATAATTTGAAGCTGATTTACTTTTCATTTTGGCACCTTATTTTTTTTTTTTAATTTATTTATTTATGCATACAAGTACTGGGGTACAGGCCAGAGGTGTCGGGGGGTGGTGAGAGGATTCACCACAGAGAACGGGGAGCAGAACAGGCAGATCAACTGAAGTACACTGCTGAGGGGAGCAGCGGGCACAGCAGGAGAGGTCTGCTGCACCATGTGGGTGCCCCCCCAGGTCGGCAGCAGGGATCGAACTTGTGCTGCAGTGGCTGTGGTTTGCTTCATAGTGCATTGCTTAACCCACTGCGCCACCAAGGAGGCCCTTGGCACCTTATTTTATTCCAAAATATCTTCTTGTCTTTGTAACCATCAACCTATTCACTATTCTTGTCCTTCTTGAATTGGCCTGTAACATGTGAGTAGAATCCTTGTTTCTCCTGACCTCCCCATTATAAAATCAACAAACACTTAGACAAAAGTCAGTATATTGATAAATACCCAAATCAGTTTCTACCTATCTAGGGTAGCCTTCCATATGAATATTTTTTTTTTCAGAAGGGGATCATGTCATACATACTATTTTTTTTAAATACATATTACATTTAAACTGCTTTTACTCCGCTCTAATGCCTGAAAGTTCCTTCCCATATATTCATTTTTGGAGAATTCTTATTCCTAAATTTTCAGTGGCTGAAAACTTTCATCTTACAGATGTACCATTTGACCAATTCTTTACTTTGGGTCACTTAAGGGTTTGCTCATGTCTTTTCCTTTCCTTCTGTTTACATGTTATATACTGGTGGTAGATTTTTTATTTCTGACAGTTCAGAGTTGTTTGTTCTCTCTATATATAGTTACTTTATTAAGACATAATGTGGACTTTTAGGTCTATTAACCATTATGTATGCCCTTTAGGGCATAGGGTACCCTGTTGCTAGTCACACTGTCACCTTGTGTGTTCAGACTAAATCCTATGCATCTCTGTCTTCCTAGCTTGGAGAATTATGTCTGGTATGCTGGTGTTCACTAGGATTTATTATTAAATCCTGGAAATATGAAGGCCATGTGATAAATACATGTGTCTGCTGTGTATTTGGTACCTGGAATATAGGGGTGGACAAGATAAAGATTGTCTTGCTCTCATAACTGAGGTGCTATTTTGTATGATGAGGTTTATGTTATAGAGGTACAAGCTTCTTAATGTAAAGATCAATTGAAAGACCTAAATGTAACACAGTGAAGTAGAAACAGTCTAAATGACTTAGTAGTTGGGTTACTTGGGAGATGTTCATGCTAGTCTTTTTTATGCATATAGCTATTTAAGAGTTGACTAATTGGTTTTTCTGTTGATGTTATTTATTATTTAGGATTGTCTGCTAGTGTTGCTGACTTAAATGGAATAATCTTTTTCAGGTTCATACTTTTTGAACCTTCTGAGTAACTAGAATCAATTATACTTAATTTAAAATTGTGTACCTTGGGGCCTCCCCGGTGGCGCAGTGGGTTAAGCAACACACTATGAAGCAAACCGCAGCCACTGCAGCACGAGTTCGATCCCTGCTGTCGGCCAGGGAGGGGACCCACATGGCGCGGCAGACCTCTCCTGCCTCGCCCGCTGCTCCCCTCAGCAGTGTACTTCCGTTGATCTGCCTATTCTGCTCCCGCTCTCTGTGGTGAATCCTCTCACCCCCCCCCACACCTCTGGCCTGTACCCCAGTGCTTGTACGCATAAATAAATAAATCTTTAAAAAAAATAAATAAATAAAATTGTGTACCTTTCAGCCTGCCGTATAACAATGTATTATTCGTAGTAACTTTAGAGACCCAACAATATTTTCAGGCTAAGTGTGGGGTAATAGGAAATATATCCCTAATTTTTTTTTGGTCCTTCTGTTGCATATTTTAAAATACGATTAAAGAAAGATTGCAACCACGGTGAAAATTTTCTGCTGTAAATTCATGTTGCAACCCTGCCAGCTGTTCATGCTTTCTTTGACCCCCTTATCAAAGTGGTAAGTGAAGCCACTCATGGGCTAGTACATAATTTAAAAAAAAAAAGTGTGTGTCTCAGCAGAGCTATATTAGTTTCATATAGCAACCTTTTTCTTTTTTATTGTAGGGCCAGCTCTCAATGTTGCAAGAAAAAATAGACCATTTGGAGCGTTTGCTAGCTGAGAATAATGAGATCATCTCAAATATTAGAGACTCGGTCATCAATTTGAGTGAGTCTGTGGAAGACAGTCCGAAAAGTTCACAAGGCAATTTCAGCCAAGATGCTGGCTCACCTTTTCTGCCATCGAAACACGTGGCTCTCACAGTTGACCCAGAAGACTGCTTATTTGCTTCACAAAGTGGAAGTCAGAATCCAGATGTGCAGGTAATATATACAATTGTTAATAACTGAACTTTTTTTGCTGTTGTTTTTTAATTTGATCTGCTATCTGTATTAGCTTAATAAGTTTCTTAAATTTTCTGGATTCTAGTTTCTATTTTTAATTAATCATATGATCATTATTGTTCTTTTTAATGATAAAATTCCATAATTCTGTTTCTCTCAGTTTTTAAAATTATTTTATAGGTTGTTAATATGGCCTTTGAGGTATGCTTTTTAGATCTCATTTTCTCTACTAGTTGAAGAGGTTTAAATTTAGCAAAAGAGATTTTCTTACCTTTGGACAGTACAAAAAAAACTCTACTCTTCGTAGCTTATCTATATATTATAGGTTTCACATAGTATAGGGTTAGATTCTTTTTGGTGTATATCTCTTTATGGGAAGGAAGGGTATAATTTGCAATTGTGCTGTTTGGTACCAAAGCCACAGTTCACCTGTGGCTATTGCGTTTTTGCTTTGTGGCTGAGTTGAATTGAGATGTGCTTAACATGAAAAAAGAATGTAAGACATCTTATCATTTTTATATGGATTGCATGCTGAGGTAATATTTTGAATATGTTGGGTTAAGTAAAATATTGTTAAAGTTAATTTCACTTACTAGAAAATTCTAGATTTTTATATTTGACTTGCATTATATTTCTCTTGGACAGGGCTGTTCTAGAGGATAGTGGAGGTGAAAACTAGGGTCAGAACGGATTTCTGCCTTTCTTAAACTTAGGGTATGTCACTTATATTTGCTCTGTTCTACAAATTAGCAGAGAGCTATGTTTAATCTTGTACCCTAAACCAAAAACTGGAATTTGGTGGGAGGACCCTATGTATGACCATTTTAAAGTTGCACAAATATGTTGGTTGTGGCCCTGCTTCAGAGTAGAAGTTTTCACTAAATTCTGGGAATAAAGACCATGGATCTCCAGACCAAACCAGAAGCCTGGGACAGTGGCACTGGCCTGTCGTTGCATGTACAGGCTTATCAGCTACTGTGTGTGAAGTTGAAGTTAACATAGAATCAGAATCTTGTGCTTTCAGGGGATATTTGTTTATGTGAGTTTTGACTTGTTTACATTTTAATTAAGTTTTAAAGGGGAGTAACAAACTTATTTACTTATTTTTGGTCAAACTTTTGGCTGGGCAGAAAGAAGTAGCAGAGCAACCAAGGGAGGCAGGCAAAGGAGAGCAGCAGGGTGCTGGGAGATCTTCAGGGTCAGAGGAAGAAGAAAGAATAGCAGGGACTGTTAACAGGTCCTGCTGCCCAGCTAGTTCCCAAAGATTTGTCAACTCATCCTTGTGTTTTATTTAAAGTCATGAATTCTGAAGTGAGAATTAAGGTTAAGGCCTTAAAATAATTTGTGTCTCTTTTATATAATTTGTTTGATATCATAAATATTTTTGTAATCCATTTATTTATTAATTAGGATGCAATTTTTACATAATTTAAAATTACCAAAATGTGGTGGTGTTCTTGCCACACATACAGAGAGTATGAAGAATAAAATCTTTCAGCTTCTTTTGTAATCTTTTTTTCATTGTTTCCAAATTATTATCTAGAAGGGAATACTGCATTATAACCTTAGAAAGTTGGTATTTGAAAGCTAAATCTCAATTAATTTTTTTTCATTTTTAAATGATTACCTAGTTGACCATGTTATATGTTTATTTTTAGAGTAAAACAAGGTAAACATAATATGCTGAATGACAGAGTAACTATTGATGCATTTTTACTCTGATACAGATTTTTAAGTAGATGAGACTGTAAAATAAAACTATCTCAAGTTAAAGAATCACTTTTGTACTGTTTTTGGAAAAAGCTAAAATATTTGATTATCTTCAGATTTCATCAGGACTTTTTTTGGTTTGCTCTGCAGTTCCTATCAATTTCTATTAAATTGTATTGGAAGTAAAACAGGGGAAGAAGGAACTGATGGATATTATTTTTTTAGTAGAAGCAGATGAGGAGGGAATTTTCAGTATAGTTATGTAACATAAATAGCACTTAAGCTTTTGAATGATTAAATGTTTTCTGCCTTAAACATTTCAGTTGTCTACAGAAATACTTTTATATTGTGAAATATACACAAAGTACAGTGATAGTAGTTTTGAGAAAATAGTTTCCAACATAGTTTGATAATGGTTATACATGTTCAAACTTATTTTTCCCCTTTGTCTTTTGTGTTTTTAGATGTTGGATGTTTATAGTCTAATTCCTTTTGACAATCCAGACGGTGGAGTTTGGAAGCAAGGATTTGACATTACCTATCAGTCAAATGAATGGGACACTAAGCCCCTTCAAGTGTTTGTGGTGCCTCATTCCCATAATGACCCAGGTAAAGTTTGTACTTCAGAAAACCTAAAAGTTATTAAGTTTCTGCAGTCACAGAGGTTTTTAATGATAATCTGATGGAACCCACTTCCCAATGCCTAGCAGTAACATATTCCTTTTCTATGTCGCTGTGTTTGAGTTCTCATTTTATTAGTTTATGTGCTGTTCAAGCACAGTACTTGTACATATTAAATAGTAATCCATGCAAAAAGGTATTAGCTTTAGAGGATGAAAACTTGCTTGTGTTTAAGGTACTGAGAGTTAATTTTAGTTACTGCTTATACTGTGTAGGTAAATTATTTTGGTTTCATAAACTCACATTTAACAGAAAGGCAAAGTGTTCAGGGGGAGGCTTAAATATTTAAATGGACAAGCAATGTAAAGTGATTAAGAGCCTTAGTGTTAGGTACACATGGGTATGAGTTCCCACTTCATTAGTGTAAGAAAACGTTAGGC
This sequence comes from Galemys pyrenaicus, assembly GCA_019455555.1. Taxonomy (NCBI): domain Eukaryota; kingdom Metazoa; phylum Chordata; class Mammalia; order Eulipotyphla; family Talpidae; genus Galemys; species Galemys pyrenaicus. The sequence continues at coordinate 1,080,060 of JAGFMF010012245.1, forward strand.
AAGTTACTTAATTTGAGACTATGTTTTTACGCTGCTCGAATCTGGTAAAATGTCTCTTCATAAGGTGAAATATCAATGCATAGTGTATGACCTAAAACTAATTGTCATTGTTATTATTGATTGTTATTGTTATTTCATATGATAACTGTAGTTATTTATTGGAGCCTCAAAGGAGAGAAAAATTGCTGAAATTACAATGGGAAATGTGTTATATAAATTTGTTAGTGTGTGTACACAGGCACAGAAATAATACTCAGTCAACTGTTGCAGGGTATTTCTGAATGTACTTTCAAAGACTTCTTTTGAAAGACTTATTTATGCTTCTATTTGTTCTTTTTCTCAGTTTCATCATTACAGTTAGAGATAACACTGCTCACTAGTAATTTGAATTTTTTTTTCTCTCAACATTCATTTATCTCTTACTTAAATTCTTTCCCTTAGTCTTTTGGTATGTACTTCTCTAAGACAGAGCTTAGACACATGTCTGGACACATGATTTGGTAATGTGTGTGTGTGCTGCTTTTGGGTATGTGAGGTAGTCTGGGAAATAAAACTTATATGCTGAAATGTGTGAATTTCCAGAATACTTTGGTATTTAGTATGCACAGAGGAATAAAATAAATGGCATCAATATTTTGGAAATTTGTGAAGAGCACTTACCACTTATCAGCATTTGACTTGATATCTCTGTCTCCAGTCTTAATGTCTTTATCTTTTCCTACAAATATCCTACTTAGTCTTATTAACATTTCCTTTTACATATTTCTAATCTTTTCTTCCTTATTCTTAGCCTGCCTCTTCAAATCCAACTCAGTTATAGCTAGATATTGTGGAAAGTTCTTAGGAATTCAGAGCCAGGCAGAATGAGGCATCTTGGTTTTAATGTATAGAATGTCCTGCCCACCCACACACACCTTTATTTGCATTTGTGTAAGACAGAGTATAAAGGTAAGATAGGCAGAGTAGCATCTCAAATGATAGTTATAAAGTATGTACAAAAGTGATGAAAATCACATTTAATCAAAATTTCTTTTGTTATTTATTTACTCACATGAGTAAAAGATTAAATAGTATCTTTGCATTTAGTGATGCTTTGGAAAACCACATCTTTGTTTATATGTAGATTCACACTTAGTGAGCTAAAGTGAGGTACAATGCTCGCATGTCACACTTCACTCTTGAGACCTGAGACTACCTGGAAGACTGCAGATTTTTTTTTATAATTCTCATCTACTTTGCAGTGTTCCCTTATTGAGTGAATGGTGGCATATCCACTTGTAGAATTAAATTGTTCTTTCCTTTTCTCTCTCCCTGCCAATCATATATGGTTTAAATCTTATCATTTGAGTATGTGCTATGATTCCACTATATACTCTTATAGGTGTATCTTGCAAGTCCTCATATGAACCCATCTCTGTTTCCTTTTTGATTTTTTTTTAAAGATTTTATTATCCTTTCCCCTTTTCTGCCATGTAAATTTATATATCCTGTCTTACTGTTCTATAACATGAACTTTTAACTGCAATAAAGAAAACTTGTTACCAGGTACTATGCCAGATGTTCTGTGAACATCTGATGCTCATAATAACTCTTGAAGGTTAGTGCCATTGTTCTTGTGAAGGTGTTACCATCTTGTCAAGCTCACACAGGTAGTAAGAGTATTTTATTTTTAATTTACCTGACTTGTACTCACATATGTGACAGAGAACTTGCGTCAGCCATTAAACTGTTTCATTACCTAGCCCATTTGACATACATTTTTCACTAAATAGATGCAATATATTCTCTGAACTGACTGCCCCTTTGCAACTTTCTCCCATCGTTTGTACACACATGTACACAGCATATATGTAAATATTTCCAGTACTTTTGCTTGGCCTCCTCATTATCATTTAAGTTCAGTAAAATCTTGGACTTCTTAGTCACCAGGCTACTAATGCTTGAACATTAAACTGTGGGTTCTGTTAAATGAATTAATGAACCAGGAATCTGTGACTGTAGACTCAGATGAAACATTTAACTTATTACATGGCCTACTTGTTTCTTCAGTGTCCCTTCTTCTGTTGTCTACTTATTTTTTTCTTTAAGAAACATCTTGTTTTAAATGCAGCTTGTAATTTTAAATACCAACCACACATGATATTAAGCTCTTCAAGGGCAGGATTGCCTCTGCCATTAGATTTTGCTCTATTGTTTGCATTATGATTTGTACTGTAGTTTTATGCTGTTTGGAGGAGACCTCCTAATATAACTGTTCTGACTGCAATAAATGAATCTGGCTGTTGGTATCCTAGCAACCAGCATTGAATCTTTTTGTCTTAGTAAAAGATGCTAATGACCCTTACCCTCAGGGCTTTCTCCACTTGAGGAAAAAAATAATGGTCAGATACAAACCTTTTAAAACTAAAGCAATTTTTTCTATCGAGCAAAAATAATGGAGAATAGATCTGCTGACTTAATAATTTTCACTGTTGTGTAACAAATGTAGCATTTAGATAAACTAAATTATTCTGTGAAAAACTGAATTGTTCATATCATGAAAAACCACTCTTTCAATTGAGGAAGAGATATGTACACAATATTACAAGTAGGATGTTAGTCTGTAATGGAAAATCTTTGTATCATACTCCTCAATGAATGTGTAATTAGGCAATTTACTTTCTAAATGAGATATATAGAGATATGTTTGCATTTTCTGCAGTAACAATTTAAAATAAACTTTAGCTTAGTAATTTGTTTTATTAGTGAAGTTTTGTCTATTGAGGATAGAAATATTTGAAAAAGATTTTTTAAAGATTCCTATATTCTAATTTAAAAAATTATATTGCTATATTTTCATGTATGTACATATTTTTCTTTCTGAACTGAGTTGGTAATACTTCACATGAAAGAAACTTCAAATTATGTTTGTATTTTAGTAAAATTCCCAGTTAGGTATTCTTCCAGTCTATAATGACATGTAAAAAATATACAATATTTTGTATGGTTTACATGAGTTCAAACAAAATTAGAAAGGAATTGTTAAATAAATGCTGATAACTTTGTATTGTTATGCTTTTGAAAATTTTGAATCATAGACCATGAAATTAAATGTTAGTTGATTGATACATGTTCATGTGGTAATATGTAAGCTGATTAAAGCACAATTACTGTACCTTTTGTATCTATAATCTTAATTCTTTGCTCCTTACTCGTAAAATTCTGAAATATTTAGTTAATTTTTCTCCAAAGAAATCACAGTGTGTAAAGAGAAGATAAGGAAGGTATATTAAATGGAAGGTTGGATAGTATATTGTAAGTTAAGCAGTTTGTAAAAGGAACATTAGAAAATAATCCCCCATGTGGTAAGACTATAAAAAAGAAAGAAGACCTAGGTTCAAGAGTCAGTGGAAAATAATTTTCTTTTTTGCATTTGTAAGAATTCTTTTGCAGAATTTTTATTGACTCAATTGGAAATGAGGATTTTTAAGCCTTTTAATTCATTTTTTAAAAATTGAGAAAATATTTTTGCATTTAGTATTATATGATTATTTTAAATGAGTTTATTTATGTATACTTGTACTTAAAATGTTGGTTAAAAAAAGAACAAAAAGTAGTGAGGTGTCAAAAATATCTAACAGTTAGCTGGAATTCAGCCTACATGTGAAAACAAAGCTTTATTTGGGGGTCTCTAGAACTGCCATCTAGGAGTCATGCACATGTCTAACCAGTGTAAGTGTTTAAGTGTGTGGGAAAAAATTCAGATCTTATATAGACAGAGTTGCCCACTACATGTAAAATAATGCACCTCTTTAAAGGGTGTACGAAAAACATGCAAAGGGAAGGGGTACCCACCTGTCAGTGCAGTAACAGGTTGTTCTCTTTGAAGCCAGTAGAATTTGTTGATTCTGTGAGAAGCCTGGCATCATTTCTCCAAATTCCTCAAATTTCAAATGTTAGGTTGTTGGTTATTGTAGGTGATGTATGTGGTTCTAAAACCAGGTTACTGAGTGGTCCATTGCAGTGCATCACCTTCAGTCCCTTGCTGTTCTCCCAATTGTATTTTTTAAATAGGTTTGAATATTATTATTATCCGTGTTAAGATAACATTGCTTGACAACAGTATATATATTATAGGAATATAGATTTCATCTCTTCATGTGTATTACCATACCACACCCACCACCAAAGCACCCATAGTTACAACTTTATTTATACGTTACCTTCATCAATTTTCATCCTGCTGCTCAGCACGGGACTACTACCTAATGGCACAGCAGCCAAAAAACCATGCCACCAGCAAACCAGTTAGTAAACAAGACACCTGACAGGAGACTGAAACCAGGTTCTCCAATTGATCTCTCCAAGGATGGGGCTTTGTGCAGTAGTTATGGAGTTAAAGAATAAATATAGAAAATGTAAGTCGGTAGAATTTGATTGGCTGCTTCCTGCTAAATCATGTTGTAACTCAAATATGTGTCCCCAAAACTCCTCTTCTGAATGTGTACATCTAGCCTTGAGTTAGGCTTCTTAGTTCCATCTTCCATGGCTATTTTTGGTTCAGGCAATGAGCTGTCACCTCAAGGACAGCAAGCACTCTTCTGGACCTGTGCTCTGAAACACAACTTATGAGAATTTTTTTTTGTCAAGTTATGAGAAATTTTTTTTTAACCCCTTTTAAAATGGGTAGAGATATTTTTGTCCCATTTTCACAAGCCTGCCCTCCTATTTTTGCAAGATAAGCACAAATAGGAAATGACTATTCTGACCACCACGGTTTCAACATTATGGTTTTTACTCATCTTTACAGAGGCATTCACACTATTAACTTATTTTAAAGCTTTTCTGTTCAAGTATTGTTTAAGAACAGCCTGCAGAAAATTATGGGCAGCCATAATTTAGTAATAACCCACTATGAAAATCAGTGGCGACTCAGAGTTCTACTACCATGGAATCTACTGAGAGGAATGAGATGGTCAAAAGACTGAGAGGTTTGTATGTGAGCACAGTTTGAAGAGTATTTGTTCCGGGGTAAAGTGAGTTCTTTGGTTTTGGCTACTGTGATGAGAGATTTGAGGTTCTGAAACTAAGAAGGTCTGCTAAGAACTGGCATTTCCGGTCCTACATCAGGTGTGTTGGGTGCATGTTATTTCATATACTATGTTCTGCTACTCTGAAAAGTGATAAATTAAATTCCATTTACCAGGTGAGGGCAGTGAGACTATGGTAGGTTGAGTAATTTAAGATCACTCATTTGTAATTGATTGTAAGTGTATTAATTATAATTAAATGGTAAATTGAAATTCAGGTTTGCCTAATTCTAAAATCCATGTTCTTTTCCCTTTAGCCTACTGCTTCTTCAGATATTATTTTGCTCAAATGATTCTATTTCTTGTTGCCTATGGACATTAGCCAATTCAGCAGATTTATCTGAACTTTGGGTTGTTAATAAGGTTGCCAGACTTAGCCAAATCACATTGCATACACACCCATATGTGTGCACGCTCATACACACACACACCAGCTGCTCAGTGAAATTTAAATTTCTGATAAACAATGAATAATTTCTTGGTATAGCTGTGTCCCAAATATCATATAGAACATACTTGTACTAAACATTTGTTATTTATTTAAAAGTTAAATTTAACTTGGCATCATTTATTTTCTCTGCCAATATTAATTTTTAAGAAAATGAAAGCATTTAATACCTAAATATTTTCATGACTCTTTAGAATTGTCTTTTTAAGAGAGCTTTAGAATTGTAATATGGTTTCTTTTTAGAAGGAAACTTTCTTGGATTGTATTTTTTAGGAGCATATGTGTGCAGGTAGCACCTATGGGAAGTCAGTGATCATTAAGCATTTCCTGTTTCCCTCTTTTTAGTTGCCTTTGTATATCTTTCGAGACTATTTCAGAGCTGGCCATTGCCCCGTTTATACAAATAATTGCTAATACTTATGAGAATTAGAATGTTTCGGTTACTCTTAGAGGCATTTTATATATACTAAATCTGTTGTTCTTCTTAGCAACTTTAGACAAAGATCCTATTATTAACCTCACTTCACGTATGAGAAAAGTTGAAGAGAGGATAAATAATATGTTTGAACTCAAGCCATTTTACTCTGGAATCAGCACATTATTTAATATTGCCTCTTGCAGGGAACACTTTTGAAACCACAGGCAGAACTTCTAGTATTATTAATCATATGAGAGATTTTTTTTAAAGATTTACTTATTTATACATACAAGAATTGGGGTAGAGGCCAGAGGTGGTGGCAGGGTGAGAGAATTCACCAGAGACAGAGTGGGGAACAGAACAGGCAGATTGACTGAAACTGCTGAGAAGAACAGTAGGTGAGACAGGAGAAGTCTGCTGTGCCATGTGGGTCACCTCCCTTGCTGGGGATTGAACTCATGATGCAGTGGCTGTGGATAGCTTCATAGTGCTGCTACTTAACCTGTTGTGCCACCAGAGAGGCTCTCATGTGAGAGATTTTTTAACTGAATTGCAAAAGTAGACACCTCACCATAATATTTCGTGTCTTTTTTTCTTCTGTTTTTTCTGATCTAACCTCATTGAAATGGATGTGTCTGCCCTTAAATATTTCATTAGTACATGAGATGGTGAGTGGTTTTCCTCATTGCTACATAATTTACAATTAAAAAGTGATCTAGAAGCACTATTTTCCAGCCTTTAAAATGACTTCTAGAAACTTTGATAATTTTCCCTGTATTTGCCTGATCATAAAGATAATGAGCCTCCTTACATTCTTTAAAAGGAACTCCTCAAAGAAAGTCATTTTTTTTTTTTTTTTACTTCTAACAATGTCTGTCATATTATAGATACACTTCATAATTTCAAACAGCCAAGCTGTGTTTGGGGGAGAATTATTAAGCCTGAAGTGTCCTCACTCTGTGTAAGGAGATACTCATGGATGGAAACCTTAACAAGGGAGAGAAGCAACTTTAGCAAAGATTTAGAAATCATTTTAGAGGTTGAGCTCACAATTGCAGGCATCAACTATCAAAGTAAGTAGGTCTTTTAAAGGGCACTTAGTAAAACTGTGCAGTGGACTGTCACAGTTGGACATCGATGTATACAGCTGCAGGATGAACAGAACCTCAGTTCTTCTAATAGCAATGCAAATAGTTACTTGGGGTGTAGGATGAAATTTCCAGTGACAGCATCTTACATGGGTTCAAAAAGTGCTGTATCTCAAACAATTAAATGAAAGTGAAGCTGATATGCTTTGAAAACTATTAAATGACACTGACTGAATCACCTGGAAAAAGGTTAGGTTATTTTGGAAACCTGAGTTCAAAAGCATTTGAGAGGAATCAGCATGTTCATAGGTCTCGAAAGACTCACAGATCTTTGGAAAACCTCATTGTCATCTTTGAATGCTCCCTCTACTCCCTACTGGAAACTTTAGTCAGTTACCAGGTTCTCTTCATTTTTCATTTTCTTGGTCTCTTATTTCCCTCTTGTCTATTTCCACAGTAATCTGTAGTCATTTTTTAGAATCATTTACTGTGTCTTTCTACCTTTTTATTCTATCCTATTCACATATAGTACTGTTATTTCTGAAAGCACAGATTGGAAAACCTAAGCTGATTTTCTCTTATGTTTTCAGTTAAAAACAACAACAACGATATTAGAGGGGTTTCAGTGACCTAGCCCCACTTTTATTTTTTACTCCTTACCATCCTGCCACTATGTAAGCACATTATAGCCATACTCAGCTGCCTCTGCTCCCTAAAATTGACACACACCTTTAAGACTTAGTGTTTTTCCATATGTTCTTCCTACTATTTGGAACTTCCATCTTTTACCTTTATCCATATGATGACTAACCTAACAATCTCTGTTCTTGCCTTCTGGTAGGAATTTCCCATTTCTTTATTCCCACAGAATTTTATTCTTATTTTCACTGTAGAATGTTTCATTTAGCTTAGCTTTATTGTTGTGCCCTTATTAGATGCTTGGTTTGTGTTTGAATGAGTAAAGCAGAACAGAACATTAATTAAAACTCTTTTACAGCTTATCGGGGGAAAGCAAGCTTAACTTATAATGGGAATATTGGAATTAAAATTAATCAGCAGCATATTTCAGTTGTGTTAATACTGATTAAGATTGCATGTGGCTCCTTAAATATAAGACTGGTGTTGTTGTCAATGTTAGAGGAACTGACAAGTGTTAGAAGAAGCCTGTTGAACATTTGCTGATGAGAATAACTCCACTAATAAAACAAAAGAGTCTTCTTTTTCTTATGACTTCTACTTGTATTTTTATAATTTGAAATACTACGTTAAAATGGAAATAACTTGAAGCTTAAATTATTTTTTTAAATTTTATTATCTACATAAATTATTTTTCACTGAAATATTTTTGGTTTCCTATCAGTTTTGGTACCTATTTAACCTTTGAGTGGAACTAATATACTTATTGATTGTACAAAATAATTTGTGTAACAGATAAAGTATTAACAGCATAACAATGATTTGAGGGATCTGTCTTTTTATAGATGGGTATTTTAAATCATCTTGATTGATAGAATTTTTTTAAATATAGGTATTATAGAAACTTAAAGGTATTGGGCAAAGATTATTTGGTTAGTGTCAGAACATAAATTAGAGCTAATAGTATGCTTTTTTACTTTTTTTAAAATTTAATTTTGCCTTTGATTTAATTTCTAGTTCAAGAAAAAAAATTGAATTTATAGCGTACATACTCTTAACCATACATTTCATCTATCTGTCAAGTATCGGTTCAACTATTACTGCTATAGGTATTGTACCAGGTGCTAGGTTGTTAAGAATTTACTAATTTGAATTTCAAGTTGCAAAGGGTATTAAGTCCTGCTTATAAAATTTGCAGGGCCTGGGACAAAAGTAAGAAGTACATAGAGATACTCATAGTGTCTAAAGTTTTAAGTTATAGATCAAATGAATGCAGTGCTAAAGAAGATACCTCCTTTACTTTACCCTTGAGAAAAACTCAGTGAACTGGAAGACCAAGTATGGGTTTAGATTGCTTTGACTCCAGTAGGGTGTGATGGGGCTTTTGGGGTGAGCCAACCTGTGGAGCAGCCCAGCCTCTTCTTAGACCCCTGGCCATGTTCTAAACTAGGAGGGATCTTAGAGACAATCCCAGCATTCTTTCCACACCTCTATAAACTGCAGTCCTTTGCTCAGGCTAGGGCCAAGTCAACTGCTGTGCCTGGAAGAACTTAAAAAAAGCCCAGTGCTCTCTTCTATCCCCCTCTAAAAGCTGGCTACGGTTGTTTGGACACGGATTTCTGGATACATACTACTCAGGTCAGGGCAGGGCAGACTCTGGTTGTCAAGTTCTTTGCCCTTTGGATTTACTGTATGGTAAGAGGAACAGTGGAATATCCTTTTATAGTCCAGGGCTCAGAATGGGTCACTCTTGTGCAGACCCTAAAATTGGTACTGTATATGCCCTTGAACCAAATAAAGCTGAGTGTTTCTCAAGAGGATCAGATTTCTACGAAGTTTCTAGGCATCAAAGCTGTGATTAAAAGTCCCAATTAAAAAAGTAGATTATGTTTTGTCAGTGAACAATTACTACATACTTATTCGTGGACATTAAAACAGTGTTTTCAGCTTTATTATAAGCTTTGTATTTTAGACCTTAATATTTTCTATGATAAAATACCGAATTTCAATCTGGGCCTGCTTTATAGATAATTTTGCTTTAAATATTTCCTGACTTATTTAAAATTGTTCTTAGTTATTTATGGGTCATAGTGTCATTTGAGTGAAAATGAATAAATTTAAAGAGATCTTAATGCTTTTCTAGCCCTGTTTCAACCTTAAGTGTATTCAAGGGAAAAGAAGAAAGGCTGTGAATTGACCACTTAAATAAATCAGTTTGCAACTCATTGTCCTAAGATTATTAAATCTAGAGGTAGGAATAAAATTTTATATCACACAAATTCATTCCATAAAACTTTTCGTAAAATACAGTCTTTCTGATTGGTCTCATGTTAATGTACAATTGTACTTTTACAGTAATTTAGAAAAGAGTCAATTCAGTGTAAAAGACAATACTTGATTACTCTATTGTATGAGAGCAATAAAAACTAATTTACTGTTATATAACTCAATATTGAAACCTGTAAGAGGCTATCTTTCAGTTCATTCTTCATTAATTGTGCTATATTGTAGAAATATTAGTATCTATTATAGCTGAGTTTTATGGAAGGCTTTTAAGCTGACATCTCTGAACTTTTATTTTGGCTCACGTAAATATCTTTGACATTTTTTCTGCATGATTGTTGAAGGGCAAATAAAGTGTTGGAGGCAAAGTGGATTAATCAAGATACTGTGATTCTACTATGAAACTCCTGGTGATAGACTATTTTTTGAATTGGTCTTAGTTCATAATGAATTGTAAGTGATGAAAATAAATTAAACAAACCTTACTTATTAAACTTCACAAAGACTATTGTAAAATTGCCTTTTGTGCTAGGTTACTAGTGTTGTATTATTAAGTTAGTTTTGTAGGCTATCTTCTGTTCACGGTTCTTTAATTTAGTTAATAGCTAAATAGGGATTAGTTTTGACTTTTGTTAAAATTTAGACAAAAGGTCTATGTGATGTCCTGACATGTTCAACAGAGCCATTTAAACAATTTACATCATCTTTATTGAACATATATAACTATAGCATGGTACAGACAGATATTACTTACATTTTATTTTAGCTCAGTTTTGTGATTTGAAGGTAGATGTACATTATAAATATTACAATGATATTTGGTAAAATAAGTTCTCCCCACATTGTTATCTTTATTTTGTGTATACTAGTAACATTTTTTTTTCTAGGACTGTACTAGTGTGCTGATTAGGATTGTCCTAACAAAGCTCCAAACACTAGTTGACTTAAACAACAAAAATTTGAGTCAGCACAGTTCTAGAGGCTAGAAGTCCAAATCAAGATGTCAGCTGTGTTGGTGTCTTGGGAGGGCTTCTCATCTTGGCTTGCAAGATGGTCTTTCTTCTGTGTGTGTCTGTGTCCTAATATTCTCTTTTTATAAAACCATGTTGGATTAGGTCCCCCCTCATAACCTCATTTTACCTTCATTACTTAAAGACACTACTTCCAAATACAGGTTCAGGATTTTTGTTTTGTTTTCATTTAAACTTAGATGAATTGAATTGTTCAAGTAGTATTCTTTGGTGTCAGAGCAGGACAAAATGCCCTGGATCAAAAAAAAGTCTTATAAAGACTATTTTTTACTATATTTCTATTTGATTCATACTTGTCACTTGGTAGATGCTCAGTAAATAGCTATAGAATGGTTTTCAGTGAAAACAAGGGAGATGGGGCCTCCCTGTGGCACAAGGGGTTAAGCAGCGCAGTGTGAAACATCTGCTGCCACTGCAGCTGTGAGTTTGATCCCAGATCAGGGAGGGGACCCACATGGTGCAGCAGACCTCTCCTGCCTCTCCCGCTGCTCCCCTCATCAGTGTATTTCAGTAGATCTGCCTGTTCTTTTCCCCAGTCTGTTCCTGGTGAATTCTCTCACCACTCACATCTCTGGCTTGTACCCCAGTTCTTGTATGATAAATAAATAAATCTTTTTTTTTTTTTTTAAAAGCAGGGGAAATGTACATTCACAGTAGCAGTGTTCTTTTCAGAAGTTCACATTTGCCTTGTCAAAATAGTTGTAGTGTTGTCTCTTCTGGTGAGTTTTATTATTTCTTGCTAGCAATTATGTAATGTACATTGAATATGAACTTAATCACTTAATCATATCCCAAAACCACTTGGACTCCTTATATTGCAGTTAACTCATGTGTTTTAAGGGTTTGTAAAACAATGGAGCAGCTCAGCCTAGAAGAATAGAAACTCCCCATTAAGATTTCACAGATAAGCAGATCCTCCAGTGGGTTTTCTTTGCTTGCCACCACTAGGTGGAATTGGGCACTGTGTTTTTGCCTCAGTCATGTTGCTTTAGTCCTCTCAGATCAATAATAGGTCATGTTAAAAATGTTTCTTTATAGCAAAAGTGCAAATGTCTTAAATAAAATTTCCAGTGTATTTGAGTAGTCGATGTGTCAGAGAACATCTTCAATTTTCTTTTGAATAAACTTTGTATAGATGTGTACACATTTGTTGATTAGTGTCAGTTGGTGTTTTCAAAAGTGTAAAAATGAAATCTCTAATACTAATGCATATTTAATTCTTTTTCATATTCATACTAGTATTGTTGTTAGTCTTACTCTGATACTGACTCTCAGATATAGTTTGTACTTAGAACATTCTTTTCTTAGTTTAATTTACTTAATGTTTGGGACAATTTAGATGTGGCATATGTAGATAAATAGTTATTCTTTGTTATGAATACAGTCCTGCTAACTTGTTAACACTTAAGATTTTTTTCAATTTAAAAAGTTCCTTAAACTAGAGAAAAATTACAAAAAGATACTATATTGAATTAGATACTAATTGTTTAGTATAAAGAAATGGTTTTAAGGTCTTAGATCATATTTTTCTTATTTCTGTCTGAATTTTTGCAGTTTTGAGGTTTTTTTTAAACATTGTCACTTTTTGATTCTCATGTTCATTCAAATTGAATTTCATAAATTGAAAATATTTGTTAAATTTTAAAATATACATATGAATAAAACATCTAAGGGTCTCCAAAGGTAATGCAATGAACTATAACTGAGTTTTTATCATATATGTGAATCAGACCTTTATGGTATATTTATGTCTTGATTTAGGATGGTTGAAGACTTTTGATGAGTACTTTAGAGAGAAGACTCAGTATATTTTTAATAACATGGTTATTAAACTGAAAGAAGACTCCCGGAGGAAATTTATGTGGTCTGAGATCTCCTATCTTTCAAAGTGGTGGGATTCCATAGATAATCAAAAGAAGGATGCTGTTAAAAGGTTAGTTTTTAAATTTTTCTTTGAAATTTGATAATATTAAACACTGATTATACAGTGATACAGATGTGAAATTTTTATAAGATGTAATTTTATATCTGTAACTTAAAATATTTCTTTTATATACATTTTTCATTGACTGTGATTCATCTCTGAAAAAACTTATTTTTAAATTACATTTATTTATGTATATATATTTTATTTCATTGTTCATTTTTGTGCAATGTTTGGTTTCTTCTCTCAGGTGTAGTCCCCATAAATACTCACCACCAAGTCACCCATGAACCATCACCATAGTTTCTTGTGCTCTTCCTGCTCCTGTTTTAACCCTTCTTCCTCCCCCTCTCCCTCCCATGTTGAATGTCTCAAGTTTATAACTGCCTGCTAGCTTTATCGTTTTTTCCCCCTCATACCTTATTTGGTTCCCCTATATTCCTGCTATAATTCAAACCACCCAATATTTTTCTTTTTCTTTCTTACTTTTCCCACTCAGCATAATCCCTTCTAGTTCCATCCATGTTGCTGCAAATGGCATGAGTTTATCTTCTTGATCCAGTCATCTGTTTTGGGGCATTACGTTGTTTCCATATCTTAGCTATTGTAAACAGTGCTGCAGTAAACATAGGAATGCAGGTTTCCTTTCAAATTAATGTTTTTGTGTTCTTTGGGTAGATTCCTAGGAATATAATTTCTGGGTCATATAGTAGCTCCATTTGAAAAAATCACTTTTCTGTTGACATCCTTTTGTTCCAGCTTTGTCCTGGAAATGGACTTATGGAATTAATGGGTCTTAATATTTTAGAAGTTTTTCTAAACATGTAATCAAAGTGACTCCTGGAAAGGCTGTTTCAGTGTGTTCATATAGAAGTGAACCAATTTCTTTGCCTGCTGACTAACAATACAGTTTTTTCTAAACCTGACCAATTTGATAGTTGAGAATTTTAATTTGTATTATTGATTAGTGTTATAACATTACATATTTTTTCATAGATGCAGGCAGAACTTTGTGTATTATTTGATTATATACTTTTTTACTCATTTGTAAGAATACTTACATATAGAGCAGTGGTTATTTTCCCTTTAGTTTTAATTTTCTTCTTTTCAGTGTTTGACATATAGACTTATACAATTTTTATGTAGTCAAATGTACTATATTTTCTTGATATTAACTTTGCTGTCATTTTTCGAATGGTCTTCCCCTATATAGAGATCAAATGAATGGTCCTTTCTTCCCAGGTTTAACTTTTTGCCCTTCACTTTCTAAACTCCCGAAATTTATTTTACTAATGTGGTATTATAGAAGTTTCTGTTCACTGTAAGGATTATTTTAGCATGAATCTCTTTCTTTTATTTAAGAGTACATGTATAGTACTTTAAGTACTTTACAAATGCTAATCCTCGCAACAATCCTGTGAAGCAGGTACAGTGATTTTCTGCATTTTGCAAATAAAGACACTGCTAGTCCCTGTTGGACAGCTGCTGGGGAATACCATTCAGTCCAGACTGGTGGCCACTCCCTTGTCCTGTGGGGCTGCTTCTCTAAGATTCACATAGCCCATTCTTTTCTACTGATATTAAGTGCCATCTTTATTATTTTTAAATATTCATTGTTTCTGCCTTTTTGATCTCTTTCATGAACTTTCTCTTTCACTATAATTGTTACAGCTTTATGTTATTTTATTAACTGACAGTTTAAATCTTCCCTTGTCTTTCTTTATTGAAAATTTCTTCTGATGAGTGACCACTTAATTTTCCTTAGGAGTATTAGAATTAATTTGTTAAATTCTTCCTATCCTATTTAAAGGCAATTTGAGAAGAATTGGTTTTCTGACATTATCTATTGGGCTTATTTTTTTTTGTAACTCGATAGCGTGCTTAAAAATTGCTTATAAGTGGGCCTCCCTGGTGGCGCAGTGGGTTAAGCAACGCACTATGAAGCGGACCACAGCCACTGCAGCACGAGTTCGATCCCTGCTGCCCGCCAGGGGAGGGACCCACATGGTGCGGCAGACCTCTCCTGCTGTGCCCGCTGCTCCCCTCAGCAGTGTACTTCCCTTGATCTGCCTGTTCTGCTCCCCGCTCTCTGTGGTGAATCCTCTCACCCCTCCACACCTCTGGCCTGTACCCCAGTGCTTATATGCATAAATAAATAAATCTTAAAAAAATTGCTTATAAGAATGTCCAGGAAGGTGTCACAACTGAAATTCTATAGGCTCTAGGGAAAATGGATGAACTGTAAGTCCATGCCACACTCAGGGGGCTACTCTTCACTCCAACCATACATGATGGAGTTGTCAAGATATTCCTCCAGTTATTCACATAAGCTGGAATTCCAAAAAGTTACGTAAAATATCTTGACTTTTTAAAATTTAAATGTTAGCTAGTTTAGGTTAACACCATGTTGCATTCGCGTACACCCACACACAAAACCAAACAGAATCCTTAAACTACCTAGCATGGAACCTTTTAAAAATTAAGAACTGGCCTATAAAAATCTTATAGAACTGGTGTTTGTCTTACAGTTAATCTTTGACCTAGTGTTGAGATTAACAATGTTTGTATATTTAGGTCTTACATTACTCTTTGAGTACAGCTGGTAAATTCATAGTTTCCATAAATTTGTAATAGAGATGTTACTCAGACTGTTCAGATTTTAAGAAAATTGCCAGTTTAGTTTTGTTTTATTATTTGGGAATCTGACTTTTTTTTTTAATTTTGATTAGGTTGGCTAAAGCTGTTATTTATTTTTGTGATTTTTTTTTTTTTTTTTTTTTTTTGGTCTCCCAGGACCCAGAGNTTTTTTTTTTTTTTTTTTTTTTTTTTTTTTTTTTTTTTTTTTTGGTCTCCCAGGACCCAGAGAAATATATTTTACAGGATTTTAGTCTTGAATGTTCTGTGTTCATTGTTTTTTTTTTTTTTTTTACTTATTCCTTTCTCTTGCTATCACCAATGCAAAATGAACCAGTGTATTTTAATAGTTATACACCTCTGTGCTTGCTTTTTAGTGGTACTCTAGCTTTCAAAAAATTTTATTTGCCATTTTTTCATTATATTTTCCCTAAATATTCTATAGCTGTTGTTTTATTTTCTCTTTAAATTTGGTGTCTTAGGAAAATAATTTTTAATCTCCAAATTTTTTTCTTTTTCCCAAATTTTTTTCAGTGTTACAAAGCTAGTTTTAATGCCTTAACATCATGGTAGTATAGACTACACAATTATTATTCTTTAGGATTTTTTTACCTTTTTTCTCTTGTACTTTAATATGTGATCAATGTCAGGGAACCTTCTGGTACTTGAAAAGAAGGTATCTGCAGCTCATAGAGTTTGGCAGGTATCTGCTACATTGGTCTTTACAATGACTTTTCATCTGTGTATAGTCAGTTCTGCTGTACTACCACATATATATTCACAGAAACCACCATGTTATGCAGAATGGTACAATATAAAAAAAAACAGTTTATGGAAAAAATGAGAACAGATGCAGAACTAAGTAATTTGTTAATGACACACAAACACAAAGATGGTCATTAATAAAGATGCTAGCTCACTTTTATACATGGTAAATGGTTAAGAAGTTAAAAAGTCCTTCAGTAATATGTCATTTTATCTTGAAAAAGACTTGAAATTTGCTTGTGGAAGTGGGCTTTTGGAGGGTAAATATTGTGAAACTTTTCCAAGTGGTGGACGGTGAGCTTTGACATTGAAATTTGATAGAAAATCATTCAGTGGATATGAAAAGGTACAGCTCCCAACACATAGTGCAGTTGTAGTTTGAGGGTGTGTGTGTGTGTCCGTGTCCCTACATGACTGGGTTCAGCTGGGTTCTGCTTCATGTACTGTTTCTTACAGACATTATTTCACACAAGCATTGTGAAACTTATTCTCTAATATAAGCAATCGCTTTAGAACAGAGTTGTTTGGTTTTTTTAATAGCAGAACTGACTATACTTATTTCTTGCTACTAGTGAATATTTTCCAATAACTTTTCCTTTTATTTTAGGTATTTTACTTTTAATTCAGTATATAAGGGTTCATGCTTGATCTTTGTTTCCTTCATTATTAGCTTATTCATTCCTGAAATCTGCCGTAGGGTCAGGTCTACAAGGTTCTTGCCTTTCCTGACCAGAATATTTCTTTATCCTTAAGGGGTACAGCTCCTAACACATAGTGCACCCAGGTAATAAGAGTTAGGAACAGGTGGAATTTGATGGGTGTGTGTAATTGTAAATTGTATCATTCATCTGATAAATTACCATTTTGCTCTTTCCATTGACTAAAATTAAAATCACTACCACGCTTGTTGTTTGTTTGGATTTGCCAGATCTGTGTGCCCTTTTTACTTTATGGGCATCAATTTAGAGTGGTAGTTCAAATGACAAGGTATTGGTGCCAGGCTGCAGAGATTGAAATCCTGGCAACTTTATCTACTTCGTGACCTTCCACAAGTTGCTTAACCTTTTTGTGCTCTATTTTCTTCATTTGTCAAGTGGGGTTAATATAGGAATCTGCTTCATTTGTCTTTCATGAGGAGTAAATGAAATCAGGTAACATGGTTAGCAGAGAAAACTTGCCTGTCACATTTTACGTTCTTTTTTTTTTTTAAAGATTTATTTATTTATGCATACAAGAGCTGAGGTACAGGCCAGAGTCACAGGAGGTGAGAGGATTCACGAGAGACAGAGTGGGGAGCAGAATAGGGAGATCTACTGATATACACTGCTGAGGACTGCAGCGGGTGAAACAGGAGAGGTCTGCTGTGTGCCATGTGGGTCCCCTCCCTGGCCAAGGATGGAACTCACACTGCTGTGCAGCCGATGCTTCACAGTGCGGCGCTCAACCCGCTGTGCCACCAGGGAGGCCCCTGTCACATTTTACATTCTTAATATTTTAACTTTTATTTGCCACTCTGAAAATTTCTTTTGAATATGGAATACAGATTTCAATCTGAAGTTACCTTGAGAGCTTTTATCTTTTAATAGGAGAGATTAATTATAAAATGAATGTTTTATATCCTTAAAAGCTTCCTATATAATGTTACAGAGAAGATAACCTTTGCTTCTCATCCCTGCTATGATTTTAGGAGTTATAAAATTTTACCTACAAAATTCTAAACTTTTACATCCTACCTAGGTAAATATAATTAATTATTAAATTTTCCATCTGTTTTTTTAAAATTATTTTTATATAAAAGAACTGGGTGTAGGTTAGAAGGACCAAGCGTGGTGAGAGGATTCATCAGTGGGGAGCAGAACAGGTAGATCCACTGAAATACACTGCTGAGGGGAGCAGCGGGCAAGACAGGAGAGGTCTGCTCTATCTGGGGATGGAACTCAGGCCGTTGTGATGATAATGCTGAGACTTTACCCCTGCTCTACCAGGGAGGGTTTTCATCTGTCAATTTAAATGTTTCTTGAGTTTTGTTGTATGCTTACTAATTACTGTTTTGTTATCTTTGTTTTAGAATTCAATATTACCCTGTCTCTAATCTCTTTTGCATATGCATTTTAATTTTAATTTCTTTGTTACATTACTACATTTTGTGAGATTTTGCTCAAGGGTTCTCTCCCCCCCTTCTAATTATATCTTAAAAATTACTCTGTAGTTTTGTGTTCTTTCTTCTCTTGTTGTCTATAAATTCAAATGTTTTCCCCTTATTCAAATTTGAGTATTAACAGATGTATACACACATGGAATTTGTCCTATAACAGAGACTGTAACTCACCACAAATACCTTCCTTTCGAACACTTTTTCTCATTCATTTTACCTGATTTTCTTTTGGGAAATGGTTTCTCCCAGACAGAAGTCAGGCCCTCACTCTGACAGATCAGCTATAGCCAGAGGTTAGCTAATTAGTATATTACTTCCCAGAGTTTTGATTCAGGTGAAGCAAGATGGACGGATAGGATTCAGGAAAGCAGACATGGAGGGAAGGTTGCAGGTCATCCATTCCTCATAGTAGTGGTGCTTTTGCAGGACTACCTGCCCTGTGATGTGGTTCCTGTGGTCCTTGTGGTCCTTTCATTTTACTCCAGCCCTCTGTTAAACCTGGACTTTCAGTCCATCCTCAATTCTGTGTGTCCAGGGCAGTTAGTTCCCAGTCCATTTCAGAGTGTTGCTTGTACACAAGAAAACTGGCTGTTAGATTTTCCTCAGATCTTTTGTAGGAGTGCTGAATTTCAGAAGATGGAATGAACATCAGAGAGAACTGGGGAGGATGCCAACTCTTGTGTTGTCTGTGGGCAGGTAGGATCTGTGGCCTGTCTGATGGTGCTGCTTTACACTGTGTAGGAGAGAGTACAGTCATCTCAGAGGGAAAAGAGTCTTGCTTCTTGCTGCTTTTAGGAAGGTGAGACTGTGCTTGGCCCCATCTTGGTGAAATTGCATTATTGAGTGGCTCTGTCCAATAGTTGGACTAGGAATAAAGAGGCTCCTATAGAATGGAGGCTCAAAAAGTGGTAGGGACTGTAGTTAGCATCTATCCCAAAATTCTTTGCTTCAGCCATTGACCCGCCAAATTAGGGACTATTGCCAGAAGCTCTTAGAATCTTCTCTTTCTATGAATTGGGACTCCATGTGGTATTTTCATGCAGGTCAGTTTATGTCACAACTTAGCTAAATTCTGCTCCTTTCATTTGCATAATATCTATCAATTTTATGACTAATTGGTTGCATGTCTCCATCTCTTTAATATTTTGTTGGTTGTTTTACTTAAGTTGGATCATATGAAATTGCCAATATTTGGCTACTTTTGATTTCATGTGAGTCAATCCAGTATTAAGAGTAGAGGATCTTAAGATGTTGGGGGTAGGAATGCAAATTAGAATTTAGTTTTCAAATTGTTGTCTTTTGAGACCTGTTGTTTTGGTAAAAGGAAGTAAAGTAATCTGGAATATAGTTCTATCTTTAATGATATAATTTTGCTTGAAGAAAAAATAGTGACATTAGGGCAAATGAGGTGTTTCGGTCAAACTTTGCTAAACCTCTCTCCCTTCTAGCTATAAGCATTCACTGTTATTCATTCATTACTTTTATCTGTATAGCAAGATGATATGTGTCCAGGGCAGCATTTTCCCTCTACTTAAAAATAACATTTTTAGGGTTCTTTGCCTAAATACATGTTTTGGGGACAAAGTTAATAGGAATCTAAGTTTACTGCCATTACTTAAAATTTTGAGCTTATACTGAGTGCACTACTAACAGAAATTTTTTACTACTGGTGAAATGCTTATGTAATAGCTTGTTTTTCCCTTTTTGAAGATGAATCCATGGATTAAATATCTGTGCCTAAATTTGTATGCTAGCTGTTGCAGAGCAGAACCTGTCAATTCCGGCAGAGTTCCATGTAAGCTTTTATTGTCCCTGAAGAATATCAATTGATTATGGAAACTTAACAGAAACAATATACAAGTTATCCCCATAATCTCTCCTAGCAATGATTCATTTGATTATTTAGCTTTGTGACAGGAGTATTCATTTCTATAAGCTTTTAAAAATGAAAATCTAGTTAACTAAACAGAGACCCATGCAAACAGCATCTAGCTTTTTATTTTATTTTATTTTTGTGATTCAAAGTGGTTTAATAAATTAACATTATGATACCGCCTTTGTAATGTATACCCAGTCAATTTAAAGATGCTGCCTTCTGTGATATAATCAGCACATTCTCTGTCTACACTTGTTTTATTTTGAAAATGACTGGTATGTTAACATTCTTTTTACTTTTTCGGTTTCATATTTGAGTATTTCTTGACTAGCTGCAGTTAAATACTGCATGATGGTTATAATACATCAAAATTGGGAACCTTTACTCAGAGTCAAGAAGCTAAAACATTAACATCGACATTTCCTTTCACTGGCACTCAGTGTATTACATATTCCTTTTTCCTCTCTGGACTTTGAAATGAACCAGTTCTGACATTTGCATCTGCTTCTGCTATTGAGAAGCAGTGTTCGTGGAGGAACCCACTGGCTTACTGGAACCTAGACTAGTTTATTTTTTTGTCAAAGTATTGACCAACTTCTCTGTGTGGGTTTTTGGTATGAAAGGCTGCAAATATGTGCTGGGAGGTAAGATGTTATTAATTATTGTAGATACTGAATACTTTATCACATTGCAGGGTTTATTTATTTTAGAAAGTGTGTACCTCATCACTACCTATTCCAATCCTAATTCTTCTCCAGTTAGGTGGCCGTGCTGTTTCTGCCTCTCATTCACTCCACTGGCTTCTGATTATATCACAGATACTGGCAAAAGTGACAAAGAACACTTATGCTGCTCTTTCCATTGGTTACTTCCCAGTCCACAAGGAAGATCTCTCTGTAGCATTTTCACTGTTCATTCTTTTCAAAATTCTTTTCTTTCAGTCTTGTGCGACCCACAGTTCTTTTCACTCCTATTTCTAATCCTGCATTAATGAGCATTGCTTGTCATCATTTCTGGTTTCCTTCACAGTGCTTTCCTTTATGTGCCTGTTTTCACCTGTGGGACTGTACCCTTGGTTCTCCGTTCTTCATTGTGCGTGTTCATCCATACTGATGTTTACCACAAATGTGACTACTTCCATATCTAAAACTCCCACCTTGACTTCTTTCTTTATTCTTAGGTAATGACACAGGTTCCTCTGCTTTCTGCTATCCAGCTATCCCAGAAATTAGAGTATTCCTATTTAGTAAGTTTTAGTTGGAACCAGGGAACACTATTTCCATTAATTTATATGGAAAATTAGAGTCCAGACTCTAAAAATAATCTACCATGTCATACCAAATAAAACTATTTTTGGACACTAGGGGAGACTCATAACAGCTGATACTATTTGAGTGCTTGGATTGTACCAGGCCTTGGATGAAGTACGTGTATGTGCTTCTTCAGGCAGTGTTATGGCTTTCCTTAACTTAAGATCCTTTATTGTCCTCATTCTATTGTTTAAGAAACTCAGGCAGAGGTGTTAAGGAATGTGCTTAAGGACCTTCAACTAATAAGTGTAGAGTAGGGACTAGAACTTGACAGCCCTGTGCTTTTTCTCTGCCATTTGTACCACACCCAGTCAGGCCCTATGCTTTAGGCAGTTCCACCTTTTTAGTATTTTTGCATCTCTGAGTCTGACCCCCAGCTTCATTCCCATTGTTCTTGATTCCTGCTGTCAGGAAAACTTACAACTCTTCATGTTTCCAGCTGTGCCACTTCCAACTATCATCCTCTTCAACAGATTTCTACTTCAACAGGTTTCTAGGATGGCTGTCTACCCATGTCACTTCTTGACCTTAAAATATTTTCAGTGTCGAAAGGTGTAGACCATTGTCTCCTTTCCTGGCACATACTGGTTTTTGCTCTCTGATACCCCCTTGCATGTCTACCCTTATTTCTTGTCATTTCCTGTTTCACACCTTTCTCCTCTTAGCCATGCTGAACCATGTCAGTGTCCTCAGACAATGCTTGCTGTTTCCTCTTATTACGAATTTATCCAGCCCTCATGAAGCTTATAGTCTGTTGAGGAAGATAGACAGTAAACAATGTAATTAAATTTTCTGATAAATGTAATGGAAGAAAATATTTTTGGATCTTATGAAAGATAGCAATCTAGGTGGGGTTTTGGTGGGATGTGGTGGGGTTTTGGTGGGGGCTTGGTAGTGGAAGGTTTCTCATGGATCCATAAGAGCCACTAAGCACATTGGAAGGGAAAATACTCCAGGTTAATTGAGTGCCTTGATAGTGAACTTTGAGAGAACCATGTGGATGAAACAAGTAAGGAAACAATGATGAAGTGATGACTAGTCTGTCCTTCATGTACTAAATCTTTAGAGACAGGTGTCAACACTATTCAGAAGTAGACAGTGAATTTGCCCAAATATTTTGTGAAGGATTTTAAAAATTAATTTTACTCTCATATACTCCCCTTGAAAGGCACATAAATGAAATAATCTGATAAGCAAATGTTTTTAGGCTACATAGTGGAAGCCTCCATCTTTTGAATTCTCCATTTAACTAATTTTTTATTACAAATTAATCCCTGTATTATTTCATATTTCCCCAGATGTGTGATTACCAATTCAGCTTGTTTTCTCATGTGAAATTAATTTGTGATTCTTTGAAGCTGGATAACTGATGCATTGTTTGCTACTAAGTTATCTGTAACAGTTTCCCCATTAGGGAAAAAGCTCTTTCAGTCTATCCTTCTGTGTGTGACAGAATTCCAAATGCGTGATGAGTCTACATAGAGGAGAAGTGACACTCAGAGAAAATTATTTGCTTCAGCTTGTGCTTGGCAGTAAGTTAAGTAGAAACTCTGCATCTTAGGCAACATGAATTGTGACAGATATACTCAACTTAATTTTGAATCAGTTATTTTCTTAGGCATTTTTATAACAGTTTCCAGGAATCAAATATTAGGAAACTGGAAGTAGGTAATGTCTTCACCTGTAGTTATAAGTCATTACTTTAAATTTTTTTTTTGATTTGCTGCATGTATATTCTTCATTTTTTTAAATTATCATTTTTTTAAAGATTTATATACTTATGCATACAGGAACTGGGGTACAGGCCAGAGGCTTAGGGGTTGAGGGAATTCACCAGTGGCAGTGGGGAGCAGAACAGGCAGATCCACTTAAATATACTGCTGCGGGGAGCAGCAGGCAAGACGAAAGGTCTGTTGCACCTTGTGGGTCAGCTCCCTGGCCAGGGATCGCTGTGGATAGCTTGATAATGCTGAGACTTAACCTTCCTTGCACCACCATCCTTTTCATTCATTCTTTCCCTGTATCTTTTCACTTTTGTTTCTAAATCTGATTAGTAATATTAGAGAAAGGTTATTTACAAAAAAATGTTTGCCAGAAGCCATAGCTTCTTTTGGGAGAGAAATTAAGCAAGGTTTAGAGGGTTGGTGTAACTTTTTCTACATTCAATTCCTTGGACTATCACAGAGAAATAGCTCAGTTAATACTTATTAAACACTAAGTGAAAAATTCTTGAATGTGCCTATATTTGTTCTAAGTAGTTTTTTCTGTATAGGTATTTCCTAATACTTCTTAATTGTAAAAAATCCAGTCTTAATGTACAGTTGCAATCTGTCTTAGTTCTGTTTTCATGTTGCTAGCAATAGTAATTTTAGATATGGTACTTTTTTGGAGGCTAGCGTAGCTTTTCTGTGGCTGTATAAATATTTTCTAAATTTTATCCTGAGGTACTATTTCTTTTAAGATTTTTAATTCTGCTTTTCTGCCTATCTCAAGATGGTGATCATTGTGTTTCTCAATTATTAAGTCAACAGTTTTCATCGGACCTTTTTTTTTTTTTTTTCTCTTATTCATCAGATTCTTCCTAAGTGCTTTTTGCTTATGTTCTGGAGTACATAAATATCCATGTCAAATTTGTGCATTTCTGCAATTTCTGGTTGGTTGGTTTTGACAAGTGTTTTTCCCTAACACAGTGTATATTTTATACCAAAGCATTCTTCCTTCCAAATGAAGTCTTTTGGCTTATAATTCTTGTACACAGACAAAATAAGCGGTACTAGGAGTACCCACTAAATTGCCTAGTCAGCCAGGTGTTCAGTGTTCATGACATCGCTTCATATTTTGAACCATGTCTTTTCTTTCCTTCCATTAAGTTTAGATCTGCCTTATTAGAGAAACTATGCTAAGAAAAACTAAACCCTGTGTTCTTTATGACCTACTGTTAAAGATTCTTTATGCCTGTAATCACCCTACCTGTGCAGTTTTTCTTTAAAACGTGCATGAGCATGTTGTTTCAATAATCTGTTCCCTGATTTCCATGACATATTGTCTTGATTTTCTTATGAACTTGTTTTAATCACTGTTATTGAATTAGTTGACAATTTTAATAATTTATATACTTAAAAAATTTCTTAATTTCATATTCTGACCACTGAAGTGTGTACTTCTAAGTAAGTCAAAGTTATATAGTAGCTTTTTTAATGCCTTTGCCTACATGGAAGTGTCATTGCACTACAGAGGGTGTACCCAGGTCTGTCCAGGAACCCCAATTTGCCAGTTCTAAAAGAGATCAGTCATTCTTGTGCACAGAGGTAAAGCAGACTTCTGGTGTGAAATATTTTTAATAGAAATGGTGTGCATAGAGAGAAGAAAATATAGTTTTCCCAATAAAACACCTAAAATTACTCATCTCCTTGTGGGTAAATGCCCAGCCAAACAAGATTGGCCTGAAGTGGGATTGCTGAGTCCTGAAGTCTTGTCACGCGTCTAAGCACTGGTGGGGAACTCTAGGAAGGGTGCAAAAAGGATCAGACAAGTCTAGGTTGAAAGAAGCAAAATCAAAGTAAAGGCCGCCATTTGCCAGTCTCCCATGTGTTTCTCACCCACGTGTCTCTTATAAATCTCTCTTCTCCATGTATCTCTTTCCATATCTCCTTTCCTATAGTACCAAGGTACTAAAAGGCCACAGGAACAGAGCGCTCTCCTCTTCCGTTCCTGAGAACCCACCTGACTGCTCAGCTCCACCCTTAGTTAAATGGGGGTGATGGGTAAATGGTACCTCCCCTATTTATGGAGCTGTCTCCTTGATAATTAGTAGAAATGCAGATGGGCCTCATTGCTTTTTCTAGAATGTTTCAGCCTATATTTACAGATTTATTTCTTTCTGTTTTTACTTTAGCATTTCTTGTGTATTCCTGCTGCTTGGCCCTTGATACTCTTTGTTTTATTCAGACTTCTCATTCTTGTTTAATTTTTGTTCCCCACAACTTATTTTTATATTAGTTTTTTAAAAAAACTTACTTTAAAGTTAACTCTTTCTGGATATTTCATTGTCAGATCAGTAGCCCTGTTCAAAGTTCTATTTATTATTGCGAAGTGACTTACCTTTTGCACTCATTTCCACTGTCTGTGTATTAACAACACCACCCTATTAGAGACCTGAAATTAAACCCCAAGTTGTGTCTGCAGTAATCTCTATTTTATCATTCCTTCTGATACTTTTTCATGAACATCTTTCCTCTTTCCTCTTCTATGTTTCCTTTTCTGTGTTTCTGCCACATCTGCAATTTAGATCAATTCATCTCATGCCTTGATTATTAACACTCCTATTCAGTTGACCTTCCCTGTTCAATTTATTTTGCATAAGTCTGTGAGCTTCATCTAATGTAAAACCTTAATGTTAATATTAATTTTAAGCTGAGAGTCTCATTTACTTTTCCTCATTCATCTAACCACTATTAGAATATCCCTGTTGTACCAAGCAAGCTTCTTAGTTCTGTGCAAGTAAAAGTGAACAAAATGGTATGCTTTAGTCCTGCCGTCTTGTATTCTAATGTGAATGGGGTGAGGAGGGAGAGAGGAGACCTGTAAATGAACTTGGTAGTTTTGGTTTCTGATTAATGCTATTGAGTAATGTTGGATTGCTTTTGGTTGGGTGCTTGACCCAGAAACTTCTCTGGGTCACCTTTCTTTGAGCTGAGACACGAGGGCAGCTAGAACCAGCCAGGCTAGGAAAGATGGTCATGAAATGTTAGTAAAAGATGGGTAAGAAGATTTTGGAAAACATTGTGATGAGTTGGAAAGTTTTCTTGCTGCCCCTAAGTTATTAGACAGGATAATCGTTAGCTATTTGTATAGATAAGAGTTCAGTACATCTGAATAGCATCTTAGTATATAGAATGGTTACAGGAGTATCTCGTTCATTGTGGGGAAACGAAATGGCTAGATTGTTCACAAATGGAGTTGGGGAAATACCATATGTGTGATTATTTGCTTGGTTGGCTGCTTCTTGGAGCCTATTTATGCGTGTGGGACAGGGATTATGTAGCAAAACAAAACTGATACAGAGGAAAAATTTCATCATTAGTTGTTTTTTTCCACTTAATTTTCAGATTTCTTAATCTATACTTCCTGTTATCTATTCCAAAGTAGCAAAGATTTTATTTTGCCCAATTTATTTCTGAAATTTACCAAAAGATCTGCTTCTTGGGATGTTGAGATAAGGAGGTCAAATTTCTGTATTTGATGATTAGAGATTAAATTCCAAATCTGTCCTGACATCACAGCTTCGAAATATTGGAATCTTACGGTTTATGGGGCTTTCTAGTGTGACTTCCAGAGTGTGTCTAAATCAGGTGTCACTAAAAAGATAAGAACTAGAGTTAACTGTAAGCAAAGTTTCATTAGCAAAATACTTTTGTCAAGAGACAGAATGCTCTAGGATGTAGTTATGTTCTTAAAGAAATTCAGTATTTAGAAATTTCTAGCTTCCTTAGCATACGTCCTTGAATTGCACCTGTAACATTCTGAGGTTTGACTGGACATTTTAGACATTATACTGAGTCATCTGAGTCTCCATGTGAAATTATTTTAATTGGTGATCCCCATGTCAGTACAGGCCTAATTGTTATCTTTTTAATTTTTACAAGTTATTATCCTTCTATTTATTTTTAAAAATTGTGTCCATTATTCACTCTGTCACTGGTCATATGATCACACATATGTTTGAATCAATCAGATGTATTAATGCCGTGGCTTCTGCTACATGTTTTGTAGATAATATTTAATCTGTCTTTTTTGTCTCTAGTTATATCAACTGAATTTCACTTTGTGTGTCATTGTTATTTAATGGTGACCAATATTAAAGTTGCTTGTCTTCCTGAAATTTTACACTGTTTCCAAACCATCTCAAAGTGGCTTTTAGATGTACACTTGAATTCTGGGTTCTTGTACTTCATCATTTCTTGAAATTTTTAAGTTTGTAATTTTTTTTTTCCTTCACAGAAGATGGTATTTTCTTGTAACAATTGATTCTAGGGTTGGACATCTGGTTACCTTGGTATTATGGCAAAGAAGTATTCTGTGAAGAGATAATGATAACATTAGTGTTTTTCACTTAACAAATTATAACCTACCTTTTAACTGAATCTGGAGCAGAGTGTTTATCATGTTTGTATTTACTGAGATTTGTGATACTTAATTTCACCTTTACTGCTTATTAGTTTTGTGTATTTTGCAAGATTAAGCTATTAGTGTTGGAAGGATTAGAATGTTGATTTTATATCTGTATGTATGTATGTATATTGATATAAAAACTGTGCTTAAAATGACAGTCCTCCAGTAAACAACACCTGGCAAGTACTCTTTAGTAATGCACTTGCTAGGGGCTCTGAGGATTCAGAAGTGAATCTGATCTGACTTCTGACATCAAGTATCTTTTGAGGTTGTGTGGCGTTCTAAAGCCAACTCTGTGGCTTTGCCTAGAGAAAGTGGGTTCACCTTTAATACTTTATTAAGGAACCTTTATCACCAGGTCTTACGGGTAAAGTTCCTTTACTGGTTTAAAAACTTTTTAACAACTAGTATAAATACTACCTATTTTTTTTTTTAAAGATTTATTTATTTATGCATACAAGCACTGGGGTACAGGTCAGAGGTGTGGGGGGGTGAGAGGATTCACCACAGAGAGCGGGGA
>JAGFMF010012245.1:1108437-1135211 GCA_019455555.1 Galemys pyrenaicus
CCTCCCTGGCCGGCAGCAGGGATCGAACTCGTGCTGCAGTGGCTGCGGTTTGCTTCATAGTGTGTTGCTTAACCCACTGCGCCACCAGGGAGGCCCATACTACCTATATTTAAATGCTATCTATAATACTTATGCTGTTTTAATTTTCATTTGCACTGTTTGTTATATATGTTAATATAAACTATTATTTTCTCCTTAGTTTACTAGCAAATGGTCAGTTTGAAATTGTAACAGGTGGCTGGGTTATGCCTGATGAAGCTGCTGCACATTATTTTGCCATAATTGACCAACTAATTGAAGGACATCAGTGGCTGGAAAAAAATCTAGGAGGTATGTATTGATGTCTTTCCCCTTCATTGGTGATAGTTTGGGCAATTAATTTAGAAGAATCTGAGATGAGGCTCCATTTTGTTTTTGTAAATGGCTAATTTTCCCAATCTTGATTACTGTTGAATGATTTATCCTTCATTAATGTACCATAAATTCTTTCATCATTAACTCCTACATAGCTACATATAGTCATTTTTAAGGTCATTTACCTTGCTTCATCTGTTATTTTTATCTATTAATTTATTTATATTATTATGCAATTTTTTTTCTAAAAACTCCCATTGCTGTTTTAATGATCTTTTAAGATTCTTGATCATAAGAGGAAAAAACTTACTAGCTAGGGCAAAAAAAAAAAAAGAATGATGAAGAGAAAGAAAGCTATTAGTTTTGTCATTGAGAATTTAGTGATATGTTCTAGCATTTGGTAAGATTGGACCTTGAAAACTCAAATCATGTTATCTAGGCACTGTCTCCTTTGGCTCTGCTTTTTTGTATCACCTTAGCTTTATCCTGACTCTTCTAGTTAAGATGGCTTGAAGCAACTGGGACTCTTATCTTTCTAGTCTAACAACCATAAGAAGGAGCTGTACTTAATACCTTACATAATTAGCCCTATTTGAGTAATGGGATTTTATCTCAGAGTCATTTACTGTGGACAGATGTATAGGACTTGAAATCAGAGAAACCTTGTTTTGTTTGATGGGAATGATTATGAGGACAAGAAGAGGAGTTTTTAGAAGACAGATTCAGCCACATCTGAACTATATGAGTAGGGAAGGTTTGACATGGGGACGAGAAGGCTGCACTGATAAATCAGATGTTTATACAACTCTTAAGAATCTGGAATTGACTAATTGAAATCTTTGGAATATAATGCTTGTATTCTGTGTCATAGTATGTAATTCCAGTATTTCATATGTGGTTTTATAGTTTTCTGTATGGTAACTAAAGGCATTATTTTAAAGTATTTTTTTTTTTGTTAGGGATAAAGTCCCATTAATTCCCATTAATTTTTTCTTTACTTTTAACTTCGGAATAATTCAAATTTAAAAGTTGTAGGAATAATACAAAGACTTCCTATATAAACTATTGAACCAGATTTATCAGTTATTAACATTTCAATGTAACTTCCCCCCTGGCATCCCATGTTTTTGTTATTACTAAGAGTAAGACACAGTTATGCCTATGCAGAAGAACTAATATAGCAGGTCTGAAACTTATCCTTAACAAAGGTCTTCCACAAGATTGACCCACAAGATTGAATTTTCTAAATGCTTTTCTCATTATATTTAAATTGTTGGTAAAAATAGTGTAGTTTATGTTATTACATATTTTCCCTCTGAGAATCTAGAATCTTTATATGTTCTAGACAGAGGGTGCCTACTTGACTCAACCCTAATAATGTTGAATATCTTATGAACATCCTTGGTTTGATGACATTTCACGTGTTGTTGCAGTTCAGTGCAAGAGAAATTAAATACCAACTGTGTGACAAACCAGGGAAGCCTCAGTTCCTGATTTCCTGTGACTTACACCCTGTATGTCTTTTCCCTTTGCTGATTTTGCTTTATATCCGTTTACTGTACTACATCCTGGCTGTTGAGTATAACTATATGCAGTCCTGTAAGTTTTTTTGACAAATCATTCAGCCTAGAGGGGGAGTTGTGGATCCCAAACACAGTGCTACTCTTCTTAAATATGTTCATTTTATAAATCTCAATTCCTATGGATGTTTTATTTATGTTTAGCTTTTATTGGCATAGAATTTACATGCAGTAAAACAGTCCAACTTTAACTGTAGAATTACATTACTCATATTTTCATCACCTCAGAAAGGTCCCTCATCCCATCAACACTCATCTTTTACCCAGTGCTAACTTCTGACACTGTAGATTAGTTTTGCCTGTGTAAGAACTCCATATATATGTGAACTGACCCCCCTTTTTTAAAATATATTTTAAATTTATGAATACAAGAGCTGAAGTATAGGCTAGAGGCACAGGCAGTGAGAGGATTCACCAAAGACAGAGTGGGGAGCAGAATGGGCAGGTCTACTGATACATTGCTGAGGGAAGCAGTGGTTGAGACAGGAGAGGTCTGCTGCGCCATGTGGGTCCCCTCCCTGGCCAGGGATTGAACTCACACTGTAGTGACTACGGAAGCCCAACAGTGCGGAGCTCAACCCCTTGCGCCACCAGGGAGGCCCCTATATGAACTGACTCTATGGAATATGGCATACAGTTTTTG
Organism: Galemys pyrenaicus; assembly: GCA_019455555.1. NCBI lineage: Eukaryota > Metazoa > Chordata > Mammalia > Eulipotyphla > Talpidae > Galemys > Galemys pyrenaicus. Next base: position 1,111,015 of record JAGFMF010012245.1, read on the forward strand.
AAAGGTATAACTGTGTTTCATGTGTCATAATATTCACACACTTAAGTGTTCTATTCAATAATTTTATAGTCACAGAATTGTGCAGCTATCATTACAGTCTATTTTAGAACTGTTTTAACATCTCCAAAATAAACCTGTGTCCAGTGATAGTCACACTCGTTCACTCCTTCTTTCCTGTCCCACACCCAGATAACCAGTAATCTGCTTTTTGTATGGATGAATTTGAGTCTTCTGGAAATTTACATAAATGAAACCAATGAGTATTACCATTTGTGACTGGTGTCCTTCTCTAGGCAGGACGTTTTCCTGGTTTCTATGACTGCATGATATTTTGTTGTATCTCTATACCACATTTGTTTAACTCTTTCTAACTTAATGGACATTTGGATTGCTTTTCCCTTTTGACTTCTAAGTAATGCTGCTATATACGTTTTTACACGTTTTTGTGAGATTTAAGTGTTTTCATTTCTTTGGGGTGTATACCTAGGAGTGGAATTGTGGGGTTATGTGGTAACTCCAAGTTAGCATTTTTAAAAATTATTTTTACTGAAGTAATGTTGGCGTTTTGTGGAGCTGCCAAATTGTTTTCCAAAGTGACTGCACCATTTTACATTCTACCAGCAATATAGGAGGATTCTAATTTCTCTTTATCTTCACTAACATCTGTTACTGTCTGTCTTTTTTATTTTAACCATACCAATGTTTGTGAAATGCTATCTCATTATGATTTTGAGTTACATTTTCCTAAAGACTAATGAAGTTATGCATCTCTTTATGTGTTTATTGGCTATTTATATGTCATCTTTGGAGACATGTCTATTCAAATTACTTTTCTACTTTTAAAATTGTGTTCTTTGTCTTTTTATTATTGACTTATAAGAGTTCTTTTTATATTCTTGATAACAGTTCCTTGTCAGATTGGGATTTGCAGGTGTTTTTTTCCATTCTGTGGGTTGTCTTCAGTTTCTTGATGCACAGAAGTTTGAATTTTCATATGAATTTTTTTTTTCAAATTTTCATTTGAATTTTTTTTCTTTTGTCACTTGTATATAGACTATCACAGGAAAAAAACCATTGTTTTACCCCAGGATCATAAATATTTATTCCTGTGTTTTGTTTTTTTTTTCCCCTAGGAATTTCATGGTTTTAGTTCTAACATTGAGAAAATATGTTTGAGAATGCTTCTTCTTGTAGTTTTGGCTGCATTTTGTACTTTAGTATTTCTTTTTGTAAACAATTCAGAACAGCACATTTTGGAGACTCCGTTTTTATATTTAGTTATGGGCTGCTTTTTAAATTATTTAGCCCTTAGTTGCTAATTTCTTCCTTTTGAACTTTATTATGCAAATTTGTCTTTTTTTTTTTAAGTTTGAGGTTTTATGGTTGCCTTTTGCCCAAAATATCCATATTTTAAACTGTCCCTTGCATTCTCATATGCTTTAATATTGAATGTGCTTGGAATAATCTAATATTATTCATATTACTTATGTTACAATTTTTAAGTCTGTTAGGTTTGCTAAAAACAGGTATGTTTCCTGTAATTTTTTAAAACAGTTTTTATTATATTTTAGTGATCTTTTCTTTAACAAAAGGGCAAAATATTTTCCATCATCTTTTTCACCTTTATTGGCAAACACGCCCTCTATATGAAATTTTGGGTTTTTCTTACACTGTGCATTGCCCTAAATATGCCCCTTTACCCCCTGTTAAAAAATATTCACATGCACCAAGGAAAACCCTGTGGAGGTACTTATAAAATCTTGGTTATTCTCTGGGTCTCTTCCTAGCTCTCATGTCTTTTCATATCAATATTATATAGAATATAGTTTACTTTCTGTCTTTTCTACATCATTACCTCTGGGAGGGCTGTCATTCCTCTATATGAAGTGATTTAATTTGGAAAAAATCACAACTGATACATTCAGATATCTTTGTAGCATTTGATTTTTAGTTTTACTCTTGTGTATTAGATTACCTGTTTTTACTTTACAACTTAATTGGTTTATAATTTGAAGCTTCTCAAAAGTCCACCATGGTTCTTGGTAAGGATTCCCTTACCAAGGATTAGATTCATATGCATATTTTTATAATCATTGGAGTGTAAGTTGGAAGTATCTTTTTCCTTTATTTCTTCATAATTCACTGTGTATTTCTTAAGATTGGGACAAAAGATAGTTATCAAATCAGGTATAGACTGTAGTGATATAGTACTGTGGTCTAGTTCACAGGCTATATTGAAATTTTTTTAGAGATTAATTTATTTATGCATATAAGAACTGAGGACAGGTCAGAGGTGCAGGGGATGAGGGGGTGTATAAAAAAATTCACCAGAGACAGAGCAGGGAGCAGAATAGGCAGATTGACTGTAGAGGGGAGCAGCAGGTGAGACAGGAGAGGTCTGTTGTGCCATGTGGGTTACCTCCCTGGCAGGGGATCAAACTCTTGCTACAGCTTCATAGTGCTAAGACAGCTTGATAGTAATAAGATTTAACCCTTTGTGCCACCAGAGAGGCCCCTATTTTTCCCTTTTTAATTAATTACTAATTTGTGGATGACATTGATAATAGGTAAATAACCTATTTGTCATTAGACTTTCAGTTTTAGGATCCAGTTATGATTTTTTTTTTTACTGCAACATTCCTTCCATAATTATTAGTTGGCATCCTACTAAAAGGAATGCATTATTTTTTTATTTCCTATTTATTTTATGAATTCAAAACATTCTTATTTTATCCAATATGCCAAGAAATTGTAACTGGGTTTTACTATGAACAATATTTATTTTGAGACCTCAATTGTCCCATATTAGGCCAGGAAACACCCCTTGAAGCTGTCTCTTGAGGTTTTTGTTTTTGGTTTTTTTAAACAAAGTCCCATAATTTTTTAATCAGTTCTTATAGCCCAAGAATATGTTCCAGTAATATTTTTTAGTTTCCCAAACTTAGAGCTGGAATAAGTCATTTCTTTGAGGTTATTTTTTTTTTTAAGATTTTATTTATTTATTCATACAAGAACTTGGGTACAGGCCAGAGGTGCGAGGGGTGAGAGGATTCACTAGGGACAGAGTGGGGAACAGACTGAAACACACTGCTGAGGGGAGCAGCGGGTGAGACAGGAGAGGTCTGCTGTGCCATGTGGGCCACCTCCCTGGCTAGCAGGGATCAACTTCTGCTGCAGAGCCTTCCTTTTGCTTGATAGGGTTTTGCTTATCCCATTGTGACACCAGGAAGGCCCCTGAGGTTATTTGTAATAGAAAACATTTAGTGACCAAGATCTGGATGCTGAAGTGTATTTATTGGTACTGAGATGTTATTACATCTAGACCTTCCTAGTGCCTTGGAAATGCGTATGTGTATGCGTGCACAATAACTTGCGTGTGTGTATAAAGTTATCACTAATCTTTTATTTCAGTATCACATATCATCTCCCATAATTTACCTATTTGTGGTTTCTTCTATTAACAGTAAAAAGCCTTTCCTCTTTGCCCTATATTTGGAATATATGAAAGGTAGTTTCAGAGTTAATGCTATTCTGCCATAAAAATACAAACTTACTAAAGTTCAAGATTTATTTATAGTGTTTGAGGAAATTTAACTGTATGAAATGCAGAGATTTTGTGTGTTCAGCATTTTGAGTTTGAGACATGTTCTTTGTCCAGGAAGAAAGACATTTGACTTTTCCTTCTCAGTGTCCTTTCTGACTTTTGTTTTAAAGATGTATTTTTTTATGCATACAAGATCTGGGTACAGGCCAGAGGTGCTGGGGTGAGAGGATTCATCAGACAGAGTGGGATGCAAAACAGGCAGATCTTCTGAAACCAGCTTATTTAGGGAGCAGAGGGCGAGACAGGAAAGATCTGCTAAGCCATGTGGATCACCTCCCTGGCTGGAGGTTGAACTCGTGCTGTAGTGGCTGTGGACAGTGCTATGACAAACCCTTGCGCCACCAGAGAGGGCTCCTTTACTGACTTGTGTGTGCTTTAATCTTCAGTATTGTTACAGAATTTTCTACTCTGACATCTTTTCTGGTTATTGGTGTGTAACATGTTTGTACAACTAGAGTCTATGCAGCTGAATTAAGATTAACTCATTTCTTTTTATCCTAGGACCTGTCACAGTCTTAAAAATAATAGAATATGCTTAATAGGTCTTATTCATGAATAAGAAAAATACGGTAATATTACAGGTTATATGTAAAAACCTTATTTAAGAATCTTTAATAAATAAAAATCATTTTTATACTGCCGGTTTATTACTTTGATTTCATTAATTCTCATCTATACATTCATTTAATTTTTATATTTTATCCTCTGAAAGTGTCATTATCTCTTAAAATTGATGTGTGTCAGGTGTGGAAAATCTGTTGATCCCTTCTAGATAGAGGAGCAGTTACAGTATCAGAATGTCTTTATGATTTAATGTTTTCGGCCAGTTTTAATATTGTATACTAAGATGATTTGGAACTGTGTAATATATAAAAGACAGCCTAAAAATTCCTTAATCTTGGGTTATGGGAGTATGAAGTAGCTTTCATTTCTTTACTATGTAACATTTTTACAGAAGACAGTGCTGTGAGATCTTGGATTGTTTCTTAAGTTCACTGAAGGTAGTAGGTTTCTAATACATGTAACATAACAGTGTGCTTATTTGAACTCCAAATGATTAACTTCTAGTGTGATCCCCCTGCCTGGAAGGACATGATAGTGGCAGAATCTTTAGTCAGGGAGTGTTTGTTATGGGATGATGCTGGCCTGCTCCTTCACTTTAAATCCAGGAGACCATATAACTCTGATAGGCATTATTATGTTGGCAATTTTTTTACTTCATTTACCAATTAAAAATATAATAATATTTATTTTCTTTACCAACAGGAGTGAAACCTCGGTCTGGTTGGGCTATTGATCCTTTTGGACATTCACCAACAATGGCATATCTTCTAAAGCGTGCTGGATTTTCTCATATGCTTATCCAGAGAGTACATTATGCAGTGAAAAAACATTTTGCATTGCATAAAACACTGGAGTTTTTTTGGCGACAGAATTGGGGTATGTAGGTTTTGATAAAAGTTAAAGATCTTAACTGAGTTAGACCTTAATTTACAAGGGTTATGAACTTAATATCAGTGTGGGTTTTATTCAGATGTCAGTGTCGAAATCGTGGCTTATAGATACATTTTCTTCCCATTATTTGTACAATGTGTTTGTGTCAAGATTCTTTTAAGCAGTGGTGGAGATATTTATAGAAGTTATTTTTATGCTTAAATAAATGTAAGGAATCAATCTTTTACAATAATGCTTTCACCTGCAATAATGCTTTTCTTTTACTTCTGTTTCACAAAGCACCTGTTTCATCACAGAGCTGAACATGCATTAGGACTGTTAGTGAGTCATTTATCTCATATGCAGCCAGTGTTTCTTCTTCAAACTTTCCTTTCTCTGCATCTACTGAGATTTACCTTTTAAAACCTAATCCTATCTGTCTAGAACACCCTCATAACTGATCACTTGTTTTCATACTGTTTTGTGGGCAGTGAAGTGTTCCAAGGACACAACTCTACAGCTCCTGTTAAGGAAGAGGAGACAAGGTTTAGTACTCTAGGAAACCTTTGTCTGCCTCTACCTCTACCCCCATTTAATTCTGAACACCTTATTTTTAAATTATTTTTATTTATTGAGTCTTACTATAGATTTGCAATGTGGTCTATGCTGTATCTATATCCACTCTCTAATTGAATGTTAATAATTTTCCGTTAAATTAGGTTCCATGATTATCCCTTTTAAATGGGGAAGGAGTAGAGACACAGATACAGTGAAGCCATTTGCCAAGAGTCATACAGAAGTAGATGCAATCTCACATTTGAATCCAGACCTAAGCTTTGCCGAAACCCAGGCTCCTAATCCCTAGCATATATTGCCTTCTTAGTGTTGAATTCTCAGTAAGACTTCATCTGAAAAAAAAAAAAAAAAAAAAAAAAAAAGGTTTTNAAAAAAAAAAAAAAAAAAAAAAAAAAAAAGGGTTTTGTTGCTAAAACAATGGTCAGAAATTGTTGTATTACATCATACTTGCTTTTGTGTGTAATTTTAACACCTCCCTTAAGTGTTTCAGAAAAATCACCTGTAAATCTAAATAGTAGCTTTAGTCTATATACTGCTGGTTTTTTTTTTCAATAAGGAAATAATTAGCTATGTAATATTTTTTATTTTGCAAAATGAAACCTATAGAGTAAACAAGGACTTGCAGCATTTCCATCTTGAAGAATTAGATCAAATGCAAGAAACATTATAGTTTTTTAAAAGAATTGCTAATTGAAGGACCCAACTTAAACAGTTGCCTATATTCATATTGCCATGATGCCTGTCAGGGAAGAATCACTGTGTACGTTGTTTGGAGATAATACAGTAAATATCCTTGCCCAAAAGGCAGTTGTAGTCTAACATGATAAAAGACAAACACCACCAAATTCAGCAAATAAACTGAACTGTATAAATCACCTGCTAAATAGTGTGGTGTGAGTAGTAGAAGTGATGTGTTGAGTGAGTCTTTGACCCATAGAAGAAAGAAATAGAAAGTTTGCCATCAGTTCTGGACATGTCACAGCCCCTTGCAGCTAGCAAGCACTGGTAGCCAATATCCAGGGTGTCACACTTATGAATGTGACTCACTGACATGACTGACAGCGCAGAAATACACAGATTATAATAGCATTAAAATTTGGAAAAGAATGGTAATTATTTTAACTAAGTGGGGTATGAGATAAAAGTGGAAAGTTTATAAGGACTTGTCTGATAGATTTAAACATGTTGTATTAAAAATATATTTTGAAATTTGAACTTCAGTGTATTCTAATTCTTAATGAAGGCAGTTTTCATTTTTAAAAATGTTAATGTTGATTTTTTGCTTTTATTTGGTCTGTTTTTATTATAAGTACACACACATATACATATATCTACACATTGCTGAAAATTGTAAATCTGTACAAAAATAAAGGGGAGAAGTATTTAACGTTTAGGCTCATGCAAAGGTGACCACTTCTAACTACTTAAGTCCTCCAATCTCATTTGTTGTTAGGATTCTGACCTGTTAAGGGAAATGACATAAATATATGCTGGCATAGAGGTTTTAATCAACAACTCAGCATTAGACATCTGTGCTCATTTTCCATATCTTTTTTGTTTGCTTTGTTTTATACTTGTTTTTGATTTTGAAATTTACTTTTTATATTTCTGTGCATCTTCTTGGTGAAAAGTCCCATTGCTATTGGTAGACTTCAGGGAACTCCATGAACTCTCCTGGTTGCACTTCCTTCTCACTGCAAGAAGTGGATAGGAATTTGCGCCGCGATTTCATAAGCAACTCCCCTCTTCTTCCTTTGTTCTTTCAGTTTCCCCCTTTATTCCCTTTCTCTCTTCTCACTCAGCCTCGGCAGCTAATATAATGGTCTCTCTCAGGGTTTCCTTTTACCTGGGATGGGAACAGATATGGCAGGAACTGGCAGCCAGGGATGGACGTGGCCATAAAATTGTGGATGAACCGATTCTAAGTGCTGCTTCTGCGCAGTGTATCCTTCCAGGTCAGCACATGCTGGTTCGTGATGGGACTTTTCTGTCTCTGCTAAGGATAGAGAGAAGAGGTAGATAGAGACTGAGTGTGATACTTTCTTTCAGGCTGGTGGTCATTAAATGCTGCAGGGTAGTATGTACTCATAGTTAAAGGGGTGGTTGATTTAGGGTAGAACTTGCAACTATGTATGTAAAATACTGGCATTTTGAACAGTTTTGGGAAAACAAAGTTTATAAATGCAGGTTTGTCTGTTGGCTCTTTATTTTAGATCTGGGATCTGGCACAGATATTTTTTGCCACATGATGCCCTTCTACAGCTATGACATCCCTCACACTTGCGGACCTGATCCTAAAATATGCTGCCAGTTTGATTTTAAACGGTTTCCTGGAGGCAGATTTGGTTGTCCCTGGGGAGTCCCCCCAGAAACAATAACTCATCAAAATGTCCAAAACAGGTATGAAAATACACATTTCATAAGACATTTCAAACAAAGAGCAACTCAGCTACTTATTGCTGAAGGGTTGAATAAATAAACTTCAGTAGCTAACATTATTAGCCTTGTTCAAGATATTCATTCAAACCAGATCTAAAGCAGCTTCAATATGCCAGAGCCTTGACTATTCCTCTTACATGTTATAACTTAATGGAAATAATAGATCAATATACAATGGATAACCTATAATACACTGTTATTATCATCTCCTTTGCCCTCATTATAAAAGCCTTCTACTGTGTTTGATTGATTTCATATGCTTTTGTTGATAATAAAGCTTCTGGTCTCTATTATATAAATTGGTATGAAAAGCAACCCAACTACAAAAACACATTTATTGAAATGGAACACTTAAAGAGTATAATTATCTGTTCCCTTAATAACAATTTCAATAATGTGAATACTGCCCAGTTCTGATGAATATGTATCTTTGCATCATTCTGATGTTTCTGACTTCCAGAAAACTTTAATTAGGAAAATTCATACTTAAAGATGTTTAAGTAAAAATCACAGAAAAGAATCTTTTTTTAAGAAAATTGTGCTAATTATGGAAGCATCTCATTAAACCAGCATAGCTATAGTTTTAATTTTGTTGCTTTAAAAGTTCAATTTCTTTACTTAAAGATTAGTAGTATATAACACATTAAAATAAACATTGTGTTGTAATATAAACCACTTAACTCTGTAGAAAAATAATGTAGCCTTTTAAATGAAGTAATATCTTTGATCTGTGCTTTATCTTATCTATTTATTTAAAATTTGCTTTTTAAACATGTGTTTCTAAACACATCATGTTTTTTGAGGGGGAAGGTCAGATTGGGTCTCTAGTTTGTGTTCATAAAGAAATTATTCCACTGTGAGCTTGCTGTAGCAGTCAAAAAAGTATCTTAGCACAGCTAACCTTGAATCAACTTCTGTCAAAATCTGACTTGCATTGTTTTGGGAAAATGTCCAAGATTAAAGATCAGCCTGGTTTCATGTTCTTGATTATTGAAAATCAGAGAGAATATTGTTACTATTGGAACAGTCTGCTTTCTAGGAGGGTTAGACAAGTTAGGCAAAAGACAATAATCCAGTATTAGGTAGAAAAAGGTGTTGTGGAGAGGAGTGTGGTATGTGCAAGAAGGTAAATTCCTTTTCGTCTACCGGGTAAAATAACTGTCAAGGAATCAGGTATTTTTTACCATCCTTCTCAGCAAAGTTAGTCATGGGTAGGGAATTTCTTGGAAACTATTCAGATGTTTCGGTTTGGGGCGGGGGGGGGGGTGCTTCCTGTGCACTTATAAGTATTGTCAGATCCCTCTTTTTCTTTTTGGTTGCTGCTGAGAATACCTATTTAAGATGCATTATTAAGAAAAAAAAGTTTGGTTTTTTCTCTTTGTCTCTTTCTTTTGAGATTTGCCTCCAAAGAGCTCATTCAGTTCCATGATTCTGCAGTTACCAGGTATCTGGGAACAGATGAATGAGTCCACATAATATTTATTATTAAAGGTTCTTAATAATCTTTACCGGTTACTTAATCTTTATTGGTTACTTCACATTCACATACCAGCTTCCTTTTGACTTTCTGATGAATAGATCTAACTTGGGAATTCCAGCTTAGTGGAATTGACTTTTTAATACCCTAAAGGAAATGAGATTTAGCTGTAATTTAAAAGAAGACATGTTTGCCAACTTCATTTTGTCAGAATTCCTCCACTATGTAGATGCGAAAATAACCATTCTTCATCAAATTCAGTTTTTGGTCTAGTACCATTTATTTTAATGTGATAATGATTTGAATATGAGATGATACCATGTTTCAGAGATCTCTTTTTCTCTTGGTTCTAGTTAGGTTGACATTTCTCACCTGGTAGAGTAAGTGAAGAACATATGACAGCTGCACATCTTCAAATGTGTTGTTTAATTCATTTGTCATTAGTTCATCATGTACCTTGAGGATGGCACAGGTGGTTCCTGGCTATCCCAGTTTTGACACTTTCTGAGTAGAAGCTTGAGAGTTGGATAGATGCATAGGTGGGAAAAGGGACTTCATTACTATTTTGTGATTTCTTTCTACTTACATTGTATTATTTGTAAGATGTGACATATCTTGTAGTAAACCCTGGGTAGCATTTAAATGATGCTTTTTATGCTGGTTACCTGGGTGATTGAGTTGGTATTCTCAATCGAAGTTTATCTTACATCTGTTATTACATATTAGGGGCTTTCCCCCCTTATTTCTTTTGGTCTTAGGTATCTTTCTATGCAATTAATCTTGAATTATTTTTATTGTAACTGGTAATCAGTTTTACAGATTTTGGTGAAATTTGGAATATTTAAAAAATACTACTAAATATTAAGTACTCTACTGAATGCTAATCTCAGAAAACTAAATGTATGTTATGTACGAATATTATAGTTTGCTTACCAGACTATTACATTTTTGCTAATAATATTTGCAGAGTATTTTTAGAGACTATCATTATAAAAAGATATGAGATTCTAAAATCAGCAAAGTGTCTTCATAATTTTTATAAAATACTATTTTCCACTATTGATCTTCTTGAGTTCCTTCCATAGTCTTTATATTGTGAATTGGCATTTACTTCTATATAACCCTTGAAAGAAAAATTAAAATTGTGGGTGAAGAGCATATTTGTCAGTTATCACTAACTTATTAAACTTTGGTATTATAAACATTGAGAACTACCTTACATGTTCATTTTATTAGTCCTTTCTCTCACATAGTTTATATTAACAGACTTCCTGAAATGGTACCCCAATAAAATATTTCCCAGATTGTTTTCTGCACATTTCTAGAATATGGACTATAAGAACATATCTGTAAATTATGTTTAGAAGACCTCTGGAGTCATAGCCTGAAGAGGTCAAAAGCAAAATAAGTTTTAACTATTTCGCTTTATCTATTGATCAGTATTGAGATGGATCTGGAATGGGGTTAGAATTCAGCTTATTGATACCAGGTGTTTAAGTGAGTTATTGATAGTTTTCTTTCTGTAGAAAGCAAATAAGATTTTAGATTTAGTTGTTTTCAAAATGCTGGTGGCATTTGACTGTTTCTCTAAGGAAAAGCTGTAGGGGCTCCCTCCCCATAAGAATTTATAAATCTATTAATCTGAAAAATAGTATGGTAGTTTCAACAGTCCGCTTTAAAAATTAGACTAATCTAGAATGTAAGTAAAATATACACTAATTTCTTTTAATATATTATACTTTTCAGTTAATTTTTCTGTTGTCCTTTTCTTAATCCTATTCATATTTCCCCTTTTTCTTTTGTAGGGCTGAGATGCTTCTAGACCAGTACCGAAAAAAGTCAAAGCTTTTCCGTACTAAAGTTGTTCTGGCCCCCCTGGGAGATGACTTCCGCTACTGTGAACGCACAGAATGGGATCATCAGTTCAAGAATTACCAGATGCTTTTTGATTATATGAATTCTCAACCTAATCTTAATGTTAAGGTAATGAAAAAGCATTTCTATACAATACTGTATGCATGGTTGAGCCTTCGTTATTAAAAGAGAAAACACCATAAACATAGTTTCTTTGTCTGACATATTTGTATTTTTTTAAGATACGTAGTTCTTATATGAAGTATAATTTATTCAGAGGAAATTATCTTATACTATAGTTACTTTCCTAAAGTTGGCCCTTTCCTACTACTCCTTCAGGGTTACAGAAGTATTACGTGTTTGGGCTTGGAAACATGCTATTAAGTTGATACTCATTTTTCTTTCTTTCTTTTTTTTTTTTTCATTTTATTGATATATTTTTGACATTAATTGTGGCCCCCATGGATTTCCTACCACTATTTCACCAGTGAACCATCACCTCAGTCCCTTGTGCTCTTTCCACCCTCAACCCTCTCCCTCCCTCTTCCCCACGAAGTGTCCCTGATTCATCCTTGTCTTTTTGTTTTTCTTGTGTTTTATTATTCTTATTCTTATTCTTTTCCTTGATCGCTTATTTGGTTCCCTTATATCCTCATAGGGGTGAGACCATCCGGTATATTTCTTTTGCCTTCTGACTTATTTCGCTGAGCATAATCCCTTCCAGCTCCATCCATGTTTCTACGAATGACTCCAGTTTATCTTTTTTGATTGCTGAATAGTATTCCATCGTGTGTATATTCCAAATCTTCTTAATCCAATCATCAGTTTTGGGACATTTGGGTTGTTTCTAGGTTGTTCTTACCTATTGTAAATAGTGCTGCAATAAACATAGAGGTGCAGGTATTCTTTTGTATCAGTGTTCTGTGTCTTTTGGGTATATTCCTAGGAGTGGGACTGCTGGATCACATGGAAGTTCCATTCTTAGTATTTTGAGGAACTGCCATGCTGCTTTCCATAATGGTTGGATCAGCTTACATTCCCACCAGCAGTGTAGTAGAGTTCCTTTTTCTCCACATCCTCAGCAGCATTTGTTGTTGCTACTTTTTTTGATATGTGCCATTCTTACTGGTGTGAGGTGGGTGATACTCACTTTTCAATGGTTCTGTTTTTCTTCTAGAAAATTATTGCTTATCTCTGACACTTGCCATCCTTATGATTTAGTAGTAGTGAGATTAGCAGATGCAGATGAACATGTAAAGAATATTGCAAACAAATGTTTATGTCTAAAGAGTACACTAGCATATATCTTAAATAAAAAGACTTTTAATCATTTGCCTATAGTTCTTACTTTTTGTTTTTCCCCTTATGGAAAATTTTAAACAAAGTTACTCTTCTTTCAGCTATGCTCCACTATCATCTTATCCCTCTTCCTGGGTTATTTTGGAGCAAATATAAGAAGTAATACAGTTTTGTCTGTAACAATTTCAGTATATATAGCTAAATGATAAAACCTCATTTAATAAAAATATAATAATGCCATTGTCACATCTAAAAAATTAATGGTTCAATAGTATACCCCGATAAGATGCAAATTTTCTTAATCTTATAAAAGCAGTTTTTAACAGATGCTTAGTGTAAGTCAAGATTCAAACAAGACCTTACATGAGAAAATTACCCAACATATTATTACAGTCACCTTTATAACAATAGAAGATTAATGAAAATACTCTAGAAAGAAAGTAATTTTACTTTGTAGGAAATTAGAAAGCTGATGATAGAGCACATTTTATGTAGTGAGACATTAAACCTATTAAGTAAACTGAAATAGTGTTAGTTACATAAATAAACTTGAATATCATATTTATTCAAGCTACTTGCAAGTGAATTTCTACCAGATTATGAACTCTTAAGCAGCAATACCATGTTTAAATCATCTGTGTAATCTCCTCAAAGATGAAGCTCATTCATGAACATTTGATCAAAGGGTATGAAAGTGATTCTCTCATTTCCAAATACGTCTTCCTGGGGAATAGTTTTAAGATTCACTGAAAGATCTATAACCTGATTCTAAGAATTAGATAGATCCTGTTTTTAATATTTTATGCATTTCCTCCTTTGCCCACGTGAGCAATTTCATAAAGTAATTAAAACACTAAAAGTGTTTATCTAGTCTGCTTTTGACAGACATTTGGGTTGCTTCCAGTTTTTGTTTACTACAGTTAAAGGTGCTTTGAACATTTCATGTATGTTTTACTATACATGTGTATGAGTTTATGTGGATATGAAATACAGTGAAGTTTTTCATGTGCATATGTTAACATTACTAGGTAGTTAAGGTAGTTATTCTTAACAGTATTATAAGATAGATACACCAGTTGTTGCGTTGTATGACAATTTAAATTGCTCAGACTTTGCATTGTCCAAAATTTCTTTATTTTTATCCTTTATGATAGATGTTATGGTTTCATTTTTATATCCCTGGTGAATAATGAGGTTGAGCCTCCTTTCATAGGTTTATTTTCATTTGGGCATCCTCTTTGTGAAGTGCCCATTTAAGTCTTTGTTGTTTTGTTTTGTTTTTTAAATTGAATTGTATGTCCTTTTTGTACTATTTTTATTTCTTTTTTATGTCTTGAATCAAATCCTTTTATTCCCAGATAAAGGTTGTGCAGGTGTGTCTCCTTCACTATATAACTTGTGTTTTCTCTTTTTAATGCTGTTTTATGATAAACAGAAATTCTTAATTTTATTTTATTTTTTAATGATTTATTTAATTATGCACACAAGAACTGGGGTATAGGCCAGAGGCGTGGGTGGGGGGTCAGACAGTTCACCAGAGACAGAGTAGGGAACTGAACAGGCAGATTGACTGAAGTACATTGCTGAGGGGAACAGGGAGCTGGACAGGTGAGGTATATTGTGCCATGTGGGGGTCACCTCCCTGGCTGGGGATGGAATTATGTTGCAGTAACTGTAGACAGCTTCATAGTGCTGTGCCTCAACCCCTTGACCACCAGGAAGACCCCAGAAATTCTTAATTTTAATTATGTTTCATATTACAATATTTTCCATTATGGTTCCATATCGAATCAAAATAACTTTCTGTGTGTGTGTGTATGTCGATGTATGTAAAAGGAAGGAAACAGCAAAATTGGCATCTTACTTTTAACAAATGCATTATTCCCTGTTGAATTATGTGTTTATTTCTAACAACAGTATCTTTGTATCTGTTAACATGGTCTTGTATAATGTTTCTGCTTTGATTTGTAAAACAGTTTGGACTCATAAAAATGGATTTATCTACTGGGAATTCTAATCTTTAGTATGAAAGACCTTTTTGTTTGAACAGTCAACTTTGCAGTTTTTAATCACTATGTTTTTACTCCTACTCTCTGTTACTTCTGATATAGAAAGTTAACTTTTTTTTAATGCTCTGCAGAGTTTTTTCCTTATTCCTTGTAAGAGCTCAAATTGAGCAGTGTCAAGTGGGCCAGAGCAGGGTAGAGCAGGGCGTGTATGTGCACATGATATATGAGTATACTTAATAACAAAAAAAAAAATGTTCTTCCACACTTGTGGAATATTTTGCTTAAATGTGTCCTTCATTTTTGCTTATTCCCCCAACTTTTATTTACTTCTGGACTGTTCCATGCCCTTATCCTTGAACACTTAGACATTCTGGAGATTTGTAAAACTTTTTCATATCCTTAAGTTTGTAGATTTAAATGGCTCTTCTAACTATTTAGGTGTATAAATTGTCTCTTGAACTTGATTCAGGTAAAAGAGTCACTGAGTATTTTCTGTTTTTTTTTTTTTTTAAGATTTGGTATGCATACAAGAGCTGGGGTACAGGTGTAGGGGGTGAGAGGATTCACCAGAGACAGAGTAGGGAACAGAAGAGGAACATTTACTGAAATACACTGCTGAGGGGAGCAGTGTGCGAGACAGGAAAGGTCTGCTTTGCTATCTGAGTCACTTCCCTGGCCGGGGATCAAACTCAGGTCATTGCACACAGGCTGCAGTGGCTGCAATAGCTTCATAGTTCTGCGCCTTAACCCCTTGCACCACCAGGGAGGCCCTCAATGAGTCTTTTCTCCTGAGTTTGAGTTTTGTAAAATCTGAGATATATTCGTCTTAACTTGAAATCACATCTTAAATATTTAGTCTTGACTTTTTCTTTCAATGTTAGATGTAATTTTAAGGTGGTATGAATAATTAAAGTATACCTTTGGTTTTTGTTTGTTTGTTTGTTTTAACTAGATACAGTTTGGGACTTTGTCTGACTATTTTGATGCAGTGGATAAAGAAGATACAGAGAGTAGAGAGAATAGTCAATTACTGTTTCCTGTTGTAAGTGGAGATTTTTTCACTTATGCTGACCGAGATGATCACTACTGGAGTGGTTACTTTACATCCAGACCCTTTTATAAACGATTGGATAGGATATTGGAATCCCATATAAGGTATATATATATATATATTACCTTCAGATATCTACATTTGTTAATGTACTTCTTTATGTTAGCGTAGTCTTTTCAGTATAGTTTTGCATAATACGTGACATTGTTAAGATGTGTTTAAGGTAATTGTGAAATATTAATGCAATCTAAGAGATGCCTCCACAGCATAATTGAATTATTACATGGGTGTTTTTTTTTTTTTTCTGGAAGTCGAATCAGTTAATTTAATTAGATGCTCTGGGAATTGTAGTCTGTGTTTTATATTTTTCTAATTAATTATGTGTATTTTTCTCATGCCATTATAATATTCAGTGATATTGTCATGTATGTCTGTAAGTCAGTGTTCTGCTGCTAAATATTTGTAACAGGGACAAGGGTAAAAATATCAAATGGTATTTTACTGGCCAAATTATATACTCTAAAATGACTGTATTTTATATGTTAGCAAACTTCAGAGACTCCACCTACCTTCTCATTTATTTGAAATACATTTCTATAGGTATGACTTTCTGCCTAGGAGAACAAAATTTGAAGGAGATAAGAACTGATAGAGGCAGAGCAATTGGTTGAAAAGGAAACTGACATAGAGAAGACAGAAAAATCAATAGAAAATAACACTAGATGAATTCTACTTAGTAGATTTTCTAGTGTCTTACTGCTTTGAGACAGATGTTTTATTACTATGTCTATATTGTTTAATAGGTAACGCTAGCTACCTATTAGCATACCATGTAACCATAGAACATTCAAAATGTGGCTAGTATGGCTGAAGAACAATTGCATTTTATTTTATTTAATTTAATGTAGCCATAGTTGGCTTGTGATTGTCACCATAAAGAGTACAGATGTTAGTGAATTTGTTGGGTTTTGGTAAAAGCCCCCAGATTCCTGAGACTTCTTCTAAGTGTGTGTAGCCCAGGAGGGTAGTTCACTTTGGAAACCCTTTTATAAAAATGATGAAGGGTTGCACTTTAGTATGTAGTGTGTATTTTTACTTCTGCTGTTGTGCTACTGTTATTTCACTAGTTAAGTTTTGACTGCTTTTTTAAATATTCACAAATATTAAAAATACAAATACATGTTATTGGATTTATAATAAATATATAATAAATTTATATAATACATAAACAGTATTTACATATTAAATATTCTTACCAAATCACTGAATATTGATTAGTTATCTGTTATGTTTCTAAACTATGATAAGAGCAGAGCAACTACTAAATAATAAAAAGATTCTTTGGATCACTGCATACTTTCTATCAATTTTCTTTTTAGTTTCAAAGAGTTATTAATGTTGATTCAAACTTAGTTTATTGAACATATTTAAGGTGAAGTAGTTATTGCTAGTTATTTAGGAAAATTTTACTCTATCATAAAATAACATACAATAACTAAATGTCAAAATATGATTAATAATTTATTTGAAAATAATTTTATTACCTGGTAATAGTTATTGTTCATCTTCATGACTTATTTGGAAAAAATTTAGATAAAATAGAAAAGCTTACAGAAAAAAAGTATTTTTAAAGTCAATTTTTACATTTTGAGTTATCAACTGTATATATACTCTTTTCAAAACCAAAAACTTTTGTGATGGGTATAAATGAGTATACAGACACACCCCTTAATTTAAATTTGTTGATTCCCATGGCATGAAATTCAGAAATGTTGGAATTTAAAAGTGGAGGTCATTTAGTGTCTTTTCATTATTTCAACAATTTAAAAGAATTAATTTTTTTTAAACAAAAAAGTATCTTGAACCTTCTCTTTTCCTGAATATTGATACAGTTTCCATTTGCCTTGATTCTCTTTACTATCTATAAGGTGTTTGGTATAAAGGACTTTCTTACATTTTTTAATCCATCAAGCAATATCTCTTTTTATTATTTTTTTTTAGATTTTATTTATTTTTGTGTTGAAGAACTGGGGTTTAAGCCAGAGGTGTAGGACATGAGAAGATTCACCAGAGACAGAGTGGGAAGCAGAATGTGCTATCTACTGAAATAGACTGCTGAGGGGAGCACCAGGGGAAACAGGAGAGATCTGCTGTGCCATGTGGGTCACCTCCTTGGCCAGGGATCGAACTCAGACCATTGCACATGGGCTATCACAGTGATAGTGTAGTAGTGCTGAGACTTAACCCCTGGGTCACCAGGGATGCCCCAATGTCTCTTTTTAAAGTACTTTTTAGATATCTATCTTGAAATATATCCTGTCATTAAAAAAAAAAAGAAAATCTAAACCTTCTGTATTTTTGCTTGGAAACTAGTCTTAAGCTAAACTATTCTTTATTTTAAACAAAAATGAAAACCCCAATTTGTATTATCATCCTTCAGCTTATATTACTAAATTCTCTGTTGTATGTTATTATTTCATATTTAGACTAACTCTTGTCATTGAAACATTTTACTCCTAGTCTGTCCCTTTTATGACCATTTTTTTTTCAATCTGTCTCATCTGTCTTTCTAATGTGTATTTGTGAGAGTAAATGACTTTTGATCATGTTCATGGTATATATGATGCTCTCAGAGAGAAAAAGAGAACAGAAATATTTATTTAGCATTGACAGCTGTGTTGAGATATTTTTTCAGTATGCTATGTATTTAAAAAAAAAATATTTTTCTGCTAATGGGTACTGGCTTCTCTATAGGATCATCCTTGACAAGTAACACAACGTTCTTTGAGAGCTGAAAGTTAAGATATATTAGGTGTATACAGTGGTGGTTTTTTACAAGTGTTTATTGTCAGTATTCTCCTATATTGTTTTCATCAAAATGGTGGATTTAAAATTTTTTTTGATGTGTCATTTCCACATTAGATTGTAAACTAAGACATTTGTTTTGAAATACAAATTAATAACTGTTTTATGCAATTAGGGCTGCTGAAATACTCTACCACTTTGCCCTGAAACAAGCTCAGAAATATGACATAGGTGCATTTCTTTCATCATCTCATTACACGGCACTGACAGAAGCCAGAAGGAATTTAGGATTGTTTCAACATCATGATGCTATCACAGGAACTGCAAAAGACTGGGTTGTGGTGGATTATGGAATCAGGTAAATATAATTATTGAAAGGTGATCTTAAAACTGAATCTTTTAACATTTTGATTCATGAGCTTATTACTTTTGATGAAGTTGTTAATGTCTCTTCAGGCCACATTACTAATGCTATAAAAAAGCAACACCATTTTTCTAGAAATCCTGATAAAATACTATCTTTCTGAACTTTTTATTGCAGTACACTTCTGCAAAGAGGTTAGTGAAAGTTACTGTAAAATTGATGTCACTTTTTCCCTAAATGTGATAATTGGTACTACCTTCCTGACCGAAGATTTGGAATCATGTGAATCATAGTCATAATTCAGGGAGATAAAATGTCCTACCTTATTGTATTGCAGTTTAATTTAATCTATTTCATGTTCATTTGTTTCTGGATAGCTTGGTTTTTTAAAACGGGGACCCTGACAAAAAACAGTAAACCTAGAAGCATCACCAATGAACCCACAGACTTTGACATGTATGGTTGAATATTGATATCAAAGCCATCTTTATCTCTTTGAAAATCTGTCAGATGAATGAGGGAATAGAAGCCTAGTTCTTTTCATATTGCAAATTAGAAACAATATAGACTTTGCTTCAGAGTAGAAGAGGACTTTACAAACAGAATTTCCTTATTATGGAAAGACTTATGGTTTGTGATAGTGAAATTTCCATTATTTTGCCAGTTTGGGTGATTATGCAGTAAGATCAATTCACAGAGCAGTCCTACATTGGGGAAGGAATTTTGAGTATTGTTTCATTATCATTTTAGACTTACTTCTTCCAGATTTTTTCCCTCTCAAAAATGGTATAGTTTGATAATATTTTTAAATCATTAAGAATATCTGTGATTTTTTAATAATACAGATTTTAAAAGTGAATATCCTTTTTATAGATATTCCAAAACGTGGAAGGTGTTTATAGCATATAAACTTAACATTAAAAAATTGATTCACAAATGAGCAATCGCTAATTGTAACAAGTGTTAATTTTTTAATCATAATATTTTGACTGCCGTGCAAATTTGTGCATATAGAGAAAATATCTTGACATCCTTAAGTGACTTGAGTCCTTAAAAATATATTTGAGGTAGTATCTTTAATATTTTTTCAGTTTACTTGTGACAAATATATTTGGTATCCACCTGCCTAAGGTTAGTTGCACTTAAAGTAGAAAGTACTCGCTGGGTGATAATGATGTTGGTTTTTTCCCATAGAAAGCATTTTTATTAGTAAGATCCGACCCTCCATTTTTCCTTTTTACCTCCTCCTATCTACTTAGGTTATAGGGAATATAAAAGTGAGACTAATAGAATCAAACCACAATAGAGCTCCTAAGAGGAAGTAGAGAAGTTGTTCTCCTGCACTATCTACTTGTTCTCTGATTGCTGTACTGAAAGAGATTTGACTGTACAGGTCATGGAACTTTTGCTACAGGACATTTTCTGTTTCATAATCTTTCCTAAAGCTGGTCTCCTTAGTTCTTCCATGTATTTTATATTGCATTTAGCATATAAAAATATTCCTGCCCAAACACGTTATCTTACAGGAAAAAGACACAATAATTCTCAAATTGTACTTGACATTTGTAAATATGCTTTGTGAGCACTTCACACTTCATTGGAAAGGCATAAACAATTATCAGGTCATTACCATAGATATTTTAAGTAGGAAATTTCAAAACACAAGTTAGAGAATTATAAACAAAGAGATAGTTAGCATTGAGTATTCCTTTGGTATTGGAACGTTGACTACTGTTTATTCAGATGTAGACAGAAATGTCTCCAAACAAATAAATAAGTTAAGGATTGCATTTGACTACTGGTAATAGAAACCCCAAACAGAATGTATTTATGTTTTTATACATGTGAAAAGAACCTGCCATCTAAGGTGACTCTTGGAGTCATGCTGTAAGCTGTAGATCGAATACTTACATATAATTATAAACTGCAGAGCAGGAATACATTATGACATATGGAAGTTAATTCTACTCATGTTATAAAAAATGAATTAAACTGGAATAGTGCTTGTAATAGCTGTTCAGGATAATGTTGTCTCTGCGGAAGAGAGGAATAAATTATAATGAGGTTAGTTACAGAAAGATTTAGAATTCTTCCAGTTCCTAAATTGTAATTAAAGTAGGAGAGAAACCAACAAAGTGGGTAAGTTTAAGGGTCCTAACATAGATCAAACTATTGAGTGAGAAATATGATGACTAAACATCAACAATGATAATAGACTAGAAGTCTGATTCTTAGGTAATGTTCCCTGAACTATCCCATAATAGTAGAAAGAGGGCATGATAGAAAACTAGAAGCTCAGAGAAATCCAACATTAATAAAATATTGAAACATAAAAATTTTGTTTTACTTTGTGTCTCCCAAACTTATTTTCTGTCTTTAGTTTGATTTTAAACAAAACAGCTTTTTGCATCCAGAAAAAAGCATTTGAAAAGAATGCTGTGTAACTCTTTAGTACTCATATTGGAGCTGTGTGTGCATTTAGGATGTGAATATTGACTTAAGGTATTCACACATATTAATTAGGATTCTTTAAAATAAAATATATAAAAAAGTTTAGCTGATAGAAAACATGACTTATTCTTCAGATTCAGATCACCTAATAAAGATAGCTGTATAGATAACAAAAATAAATTTTTATTGAGGGACTTGTTTCTATAATTGAACTATAGTCATTCATACCATAATTTTAGTATATTGGGAACACATATTAGAGTTTAGTAGGACATTTGAATAAACTGAGAAATTAGCTGGAAGATGACCTGAACTCAAATCTGCAAGATTTTAATACTGTTAGATACAGACATATATAAATGCACTTAATTAAAAACTGTTAAGATCATTTATGTCTTTGAAAGTAATCTTAAAACTCTGCAAGAGGAAGTTATTTCTAGTTGTTTTTACAACTTTTGCTGTTATTAGTTCATGCTGGCATGGTATTTTTAAGGCGTCTATAAAAAAAAGCTTTTGCTGGGGAAATTGTATTTCTATCAGTATAATAGATGCATTCTAATGGTTAATGAACACCATGATTGGAAAGGTTTCTCTGTATGAGTTCTACATGAGTTTACTTAGGGGTGCCTACTCTTCTAAAACCTTAAGGAAAGAGATCAATCTTGAAAAACAAAAACTTAAAGCAGGTTATTTTCCTGTATGTATTACTTTAGCAATAGCTGGTAATCTTGAATCAATTGATTTATCAGTATCCCTGTGGTTCCTCAGACATAAAAATATATTGAACAGTTTCAGTGATGAAGAAAAATAGCAAGAACAAAGACAATTTCATTATACAGATATGTGGAAAACTTCCTTTTCTTATTTCTTTTGAACATGAACATGAAACTTAGCTCAATAAAATAAATTTTTCACGAATTTCAATTTCTTGAAATGTGTATTGATTGAATTTTCTTGTGAATGAGAATTTAACCTCATGTCTTCTTTTGTTGTTTTTCAATCCTTTTATACCTTTTTGTAAAGTAAAGTATCAAAGCGTTGCTTTTCAGTAATCTGCTGCAAAGCTGTTGGGATGGCCATGCTAGATGTTCCACTGATTTGGCTTGATAGTCATAGAAAGCATAAGAAGTTTCACAACTCTGTATGCTTCAAGTATCCAGGAAATTTAATATTTTAAGTGAATCCTTATTAGTAAATTCTTGTGATTATCCAATTTTTTCTATGTTCTTAGTTCTGGGTATAATAGAGTCAACTTATAGGTTTATTATAAATTTTAATTTCTGAATGTGGAATTAAGTTAATGTTAAGTTGGTCATTATTAATAAAGTGAAATACTGTTTCAAATGTTTGAATTACTGCTCATACTAGTAAAATTGTTGCTTTATAGGCTCTTTCATTCTTTACTGAGTTTGAAGAAGATAATTGGACATGCTGCACTACTTCTTATTTTGAAGGATAAGCGTTCCTATGACTTATTCTCTTCTGATACCCTCCTAGACATGGTTAGTTGATATCTTCTATATTCATTATAAAAATGTATCATTCCTTTATCCTTGGATTGGAAAAGGAGGTAGGATGCTTAATGAATAGACACTGAAATAGGGTTATTTGTGCATTTTTGAAAGAACTTATGTGAAAAAAATGTATGTTCTTTCATATAAGTATGTCTGTATATGATTTGTGTTTTATTGTATTTTACCATAAAAATAAAATAATAAATTTATTTCAAAGTATGTGAAACCAATAGGTTTTTAGAACATTATGAAAATGATATTTTAAGGTAACTGAACTTAGCTATTTCACTTGATTTTAATTAGAGGCCCCTTGATATTTGAACTTCTGTTAATCCATAATCTGTTCTTCCTAACTTCAATTTTAATGGTCCCAAATTGTCTTCTGTTTTGAGAATGAATTGACAGGAATGCAAATGAGCAGTACTGAGAATGTGTAAAATAGAGCACTGGCCAGGGAAAATAGGAGCTAGCTATTAGTATCAATTTCTGTGTCTAATTGTATTATGGGCCTTAAAAAGTTACTTAATATCTAGCTGTGATCAATTTATCTGTAAAATGGGATCATAGCATCTGCTGTGGCTTGTGTTATTAATAGGATCAGATGAGATTAATTGTAACACAGTGCCCTGAGAGGAAGCACATGCAGTTCTATAGTCAGGAAGAATAGTTGAATATGTGGTTGCTTGCAACCCTCTTTACACTTCTGCTTGACAACTCTGATACTTAAAAAATGCAATTTTCATTAGACTTTTGTGAATGATAGGCATTTAAATTTTACATGAAATTTGAATTTGCATATATAGAACCATGCCTAACCTCAGTGTCTTCATATACTGATATTTATAATCAAATGATGATTATAAATGTTCATGTTAAACATTCAAGAGATACCAAATTCTTAAGAATATGAAACATGATCCAAAGTAATGAAGCTAAAAAAAAAAAACAAAGTAATGAAGCTTTTTTGCTGAATTGTCTCTAGAACTCTGATCTACGTAGTTCTTAATTGCAACTATCCATTATGGACTGCAGTCTCATGAACATGCACACATGTAAGAATTATTATTTTGAAATTTCATGTAGTGTAAAGAGGTTTTTATTTCTGCTGAGCCCATTTTAAGATTTTTGTTAAGTACTATTTACAGTCGATTTTGAAGTTAAGTTTTAAAAGTAAATTAAAAATCTTTGTTCATTTTTGTAGGATTTTAAACAAAAGTCCCAAGGTTCTCTGCCACAAAATAATATAATAAGTCTGAGTGCGGAGCCAAGGTAACTATTTAATATCTTATAAACTTTTACAGCTTTTCTGGCTTGAGGGGG